>JAYJMB010000163.1:0-18457 GCA_036873735.1 Pouteria campechiana
AATCCAAGAAAATTTGAATGCCATGGCCCACTAATCACATTTGCTAGCAATTTCTTCCACTAAACAAAGCTAAAATTAAAGATGGAAGGATAGAGAGAGGATCTCATGTTGGAAGAGGCATGAACAAGCTCTCTCTCATGTTGGCAAGATAAGATAGAGGTTGCAAAATTGATTTTTATAATGCTTTGGTTATGGTAGTCTACACTCCATTGAAAATGATACTCATGCACCACTCTTGACTTTCTAAAATCCTATTTAATCACCATCTTTAATAAATGTAGGCTACCCATTTGGAGAGTCATGTGCCCAAATAAATTTTTCATACATTATTTTCATATTTTCATCATTTATTTCTCAATTAAGTGTGATTAAATTAAAATTTTTCAGAAATTATTGGTAACTCAATTTTTGACTTTTCACATATACTTTTTAATTTTTCTTCACCTATTAATTATTAATTAACATATATTCTCATCACTCTCACATTGATATAGATATTTCATCCATTTATATAATTTTTTTGATAATAAAATTCCTCAAAAATTCAATTTTACTGTATGCCACATTATAAAAATTACCAAAACTTTACAATAGTGAAAATTTACATTTTTGAAATTTTCAAGGCCTTACACAAGCTCACCAATAACTTATGCATGTTAGTTTCCAAGCTCACCAACAAACTTATACACGTTAGTTTTCAAAGCAAACCAACGAATTTATATATCTTGGTTTTCAAAGCTAACCAACAAACTTATGTATGTTGGTTTTCAAAGCTCACCAAGAAACTAATGCAACCTTGCTCACTATCCCAATCAATGACGGATGTACAATAAGAAATGCCTCTTATACAAGCTTAGTTTGTACATAATTAAATGTAGTAGAAATAAATGTATTACAATAAATATATAGTAATAGAATCCCTTGAACTCTTGTGGAGAATGTTCTTTGAATGCAGATTGGAATTTTTGCTTAGTGGAATTGGAAGAAAACTTTAATGTGTGAGAGTAAATGTTCTTTGTTTGCTTCTCAAATTTTCTAACTTGTGTTCCTTGTTTAACTTCTTAGAATGACCTCCATTTACTCCTTTTATAATAGAATTCAAAATCTTTTTATTGGAGAAGACATCATTCTTTAAATCCAAGCGAATCGATAGGATTTCGTTCTCATTGAAGCTCTCTTATGGGTTCTCATGTTTGAAGTCTTTTTAGCCATGTTTGAGTTTACTTTCCATGTCTGGAATTAAGATTTCAGACGTGCTTGAGTCATTTAACTTGAAATAAACTTCACTTGGCTATGTCCGAAAATGAACTATCATGTCTGGAATTGAATAGCAATGTCTGAAGTTAATATTGGTGACTTGGACTAGCATTCAGCTTGTAATAAACTTCATTTACCTATGTCTGAAAATGAATCACCATGTCCCAAAATGAATAGACATGTTCGAAGTTAAGTTTTCAAACTTGGATTGGTATGAGTTACATTTGGTCGCATGACTTGATCCTGGCTATGTTCGGAAGTGAGTTGGCTATGTCTAAAGTGAATATTTTGGACATGTCTTAAGCAATAGTGATATCTTGGGATTTAACACTTGTGATTTTTGGACTTGGACTTCTAGACACTTGGTTTCTCTTCAATCTTCAATAGTGTCCAAGTCTAGAGTCTATGTTGTAGAATGGCTTTGCAAAGTCCAGCATCTTGGCTTCTTGTTTAGCAATGTCCAAATTCGATTGTATGTCTGAGATTGGTCATGCAATATTTGAACTTGCTTCTTCGGTGTCCAAATCTTTGCTTGAGTTTGGAACTTAGATTGTTTTCTTCATTTTGAAGGCCTTATTTTTGTCCAAGCTTAGGCATTTGTCTGAATTACTTTGGTAGTGCTTTGAGACATATTAGAAAGTTATTTCATACACTATTCTTCAAAGTTTTAGTGCCACTCTTTCTTATTTGAGCATTTACATTTTTTTATCATTAGCTAGTGGATCTTGTCTCTAATATATTTTTGTATGTGCTATCCACTTATTATTTCCTTGATACCTTGTTCATTACTACATACTTGGAAAATATTAATCAGTAACTTAAACTTTCACTCACTTTCTTTTGCTAATTATCAAAACTTAACTAGTTAAATATCTTCATTATCAAAATCAAGCCAAGTGAAGAGGTTTGGTTCAATTGATTACAATATGAGGGCATTGAGTTGCTCTTTTTTTAAGTTGGAAATGAAGGTTTAAGCTCAATGAAAATGCAATAGTTGAAAATCTTATTACTTGTTTTAGCTTCTCTCCTCTTTATATACAGCTTTGCATTTTAGCCATTGGAGGTAGGTGATCTTCACTGAATGCAAAAGAATGTTTGACTTCTTCTAATGAAATGTGCTATTTTTTGGTTAGGTGAAATAGTTGTAATAACTTGCAATAACATGCTTGTAAAAATGGTAGAATTTTGGATGGTGAGAACTGTTGATATAAATGCCTGATTTCCATGATAAACAAAACTTGATTAAAGGTTATGTACTAATGGTTGTTGTTAAGATTTTAGCATATAGAATTAAGTTACAAGACTTAAGAAAAATTTGCATAGAAAACATATTCCATGGCAACAAGGCATGGGCAAACAAAAAAGCAAAAGATAAAATAGCATTAATAGACAAAGCACGAATGAAAAGAATTCAGTTGTTTTCATTCGTCTGTCAAAGTGCAAGATTATATCTAATGAATGCAAAATAGCATGCATACAACAGACTTTGTCTCATAAGCAAGCCATAGTTAAGTCAATGGTCATTTGATAAGAACAGACAAAGGAGTGAAGATCTTTCGGCAGAGCAATGAAAGGATTGTGTGGTAGTTAAAAGACTTCACCCATCATAATTGAGCAAATGATCATCTATTGTCAATAGACAAAGTGGAGAAGTAAGTATCATATGGTAGAAGCATGACTTCGTCTATCATAGTTAAGCCAATGATCGTCTGTTATCAATAGACAAAGTAGAGAAAAAGAATCGTATGGTAGAGCAAAAAATTTCATCTGGTGGAGCAACAAAGTTTTGTTTGCTCAAAGATAAACTCAGCTGATAATCCAATAGATGAAGCTATGAAGAAAATTCTTTTGTGACTTGAAACTTAGTATGTTACTTATAATAGACAACACATCAGATGAAGCAATCAAGAAAATCCATATGCACTCCAGCACTCCGTCTGTTACTTACAACAGACAACTCGACAGATGAAGCGCTGAAGAAATGATATATCCAGGCTTATACAGTTCAATAGACAAAGTAACAGAAAGGATGATTCGTCTGCTACTCACTAAAGATAAACTAGAAGATGAAGAAACTTTGTCTTATGAACAGTTGGACAGATACTTTATCTATCATAAGTAAAAGATGAGCAACGGTCAAGACAAATTATCAGTCTTACACTCAGTATTAATAGCACTCTTTCCATATTGATGAAAAATTTAGCCATTGCAGCAAACCTTGACCAAAGCATAATAAGAAACTAGTAATCATCTTCTCCAAGGTCAGCAATGCAGGCATTGCAACATACTAGGATTAAGTAGAAGTTAGAGAATTCAAAATATGCCAATCAAAATGTCTTTTGTCATTAATGGAGATCACCTACCACCAATGATTAGAATTCAAAGCAGGTATAAATAAAGCATCGTTGGAGTAGGAGGAAGTAACCAGGTATTGAGAAAATCATTCAAAATCCTCTTGAGAGCATTTACTGATCTGAGCTAAACCTTCTTGAATCCTTCAAGAGTCAAGAGCCTTGCGCTTAAATCATCCTCAACTTTCTTTAAAGGCTCTCAACTACCTTTGGGAAGATCATTTACTTCTGCATTAAATTTTTAGAAACCTTCCGTTGTGCTTACTGAGAAATACTTGTGTTTAAACTTCTAATATTCATTCTTTGTAAATTCCTTGAGCTAGTGGTTGAGACTAGATTCAAGAAGAGCCATAACTATCTGAGTGCAGACAAGAGCTATTTATTCACGCCCCCTAGAACTGAAATCTAGAATAGTGTTGGGAGCACTATGAATACACCCCCTAGATTTGGAATCTGGAAGAGTGCTGGAAGCATTAGTTATGCCCCCTAGAGCTAGAATCCAGAAGAGTGCTTGGAGTACTATTGTATTTCTGCTATTGGGAATACTGGAACCCAAGACAATAAGAGAAAATGTGTTCTTGGAAGAGTAGAGTGTTTACTCAAAGCATTATAAAAATTATTATGTCTTATTTATTTGTACATTTTTTGATTGTGTGATTGATTGCTAGAGGGACAATTAATCCTAAAGGGGTTGACAAATAATTTTTAAGTACCTAATTGACCTCTCCCCTCTTTGGTTTTTCCTTAATCTTCTAGACCAACAAGTGGTATCAGAACTGACTACATAAATAATTATAGTTATCCAATAGCAAACCCATCATCCTCATTACAAATATTCACCAAGGGGTAATCATCTACACGGCCACCCCTATTTGATAGAACTAATTTCGCTTACTGGAAGTTAAGAATAAAGTAATTCATTATAGCCAGTGATATGGTATCTTGGAAGGCTATTAAAGTTGAAATCATCTTCCCAATACTGAAATAAATGCGTGGACCAAAGGGGAAGCCACCTCAATCAAAATAATGTAAAGGCTATGAAATCTTTATTTTCTGAACTATCTTCATCTCAGTTTGATAGAGCATACTCTTGCACTTCTGTAAAAGGCATCTGGAATAAATTAGTGTCTATTTATGAAGGATCCTTATAAGTTAAGGGAACTAGAAGAAATATGTTGATAGAAGAACTAGAAAACTTTAAGATGAAAGAAGGAGAGAGTATTTTTGAAATGTATGCTTGTTTTTCTAAGGTTACTAATGCCTTGAAAAATTTGGAAAAAAAGTCACAAACTCTGAACAGGTGATGAAGATACTAAAAGAGCTACCAGACTTATGGAACCAGAAGATCATAATAATAGAAGAAGCAAAGGACTTGAATACTCTTTCGGTGAATAATCTTATTAGCTCATTGGTGTCACACGAGCTAATCAAGAACAAAAGGGAGGAACCACTAAAGCCAAAGAAAAGTATTGCACTAAAAGTGACCAAAAAGAGAAGCAATGATCCAGCATAACAATCTAAAGATGATATGGACATGTTGTCAAAAACTTTAAAAAGTTTGCAAGAAGCAGCAGAGGCAAATCCTCAAGGAGATAGCCTAGAGATTAAAAAGAAAAGGACTAAAAGAAAGAAGGATTTTCTTACATGCTATAGATGTAGAGGAATCTGACATGTGTCTCCTAAGTGTCCTAATGACAAAAAGGTAAATATGAATGAGAAGGATGATAGAAAAGAAAAAAAAGCACTTTAATAAGTCTTCAAGAAACCAAGCCAGAGGAATGTATGTAAATGATGAAGACTCAACTGGAACAAACTTGAGTGAGAAATGTGATAATGAAGTTGGACATCTTGTAAGAATATCCTACATGGCCCAGATGGAGAATGAATGGACAAATTAAATCACCATCAAGGAGCAATACACAACAGAGCTGGAAATAGAGATAAACTCTTATTATTACTATAGTTCTGACTCTTCAAGGTCAAATAGTACTTATCTCAAATGCAAAAGATTTGATGAGTTACAACAATCATACAACTCTCTCTTTGGTGATTTTGAATAACTTAGCTAGAAACTTATTCAAAAGAAAAGACAATTTGACGCAACTATCAAAGTAAATTCCATTCTAGCAAAAAGAAATCTATCTCTACAAAAGGAGGTTGGAAATCTAAAGAAAGAGATAGAAATATTAAACAATATGTTGAGTAAATTCTCCAATCTAGGAGAGTCAATGACCAAATTTATGAGGAATGATTGGCTAAACGAGCAAAATGGGACTTGGCTGTGAACAGTTAGATGATGAAAATTTATAAATATTTGTTACATGGTCCAAGAGAGTGACCTCATAGAAGAAAGGGAAAATTGTCCAAATATTAGAAGATTCATGACTTATCCCTGGATAAAGAAACCAATGGAGTATATTACATATAGCAAAGTTCCAAATACTTATTTTTTTTTTGCCACAAATTTGGACATAAAGTGAATGATTGCTATGCCAAAAAGATGTAAGCAAAAGGTGCTAAGATGAGATGGAAATGCAAGGAATGTGTACAAACTTATATCACACACAATTCCACTAACACCATTGGACCCGATACTTGGGTACCAACAAGGTATGAAGAAAATTTGCTTTGAATGCAAGTAAGTTTCAAAGTTATGTCTGGAAAAGCATGGTTCATGGATAGTGGTTGTTTGAGATATATAATTAGGAACAAGAAGCTAGTCAAAGAATTGAAGCCAATGGATGGAGGAACAGTAGCATTCGACAACAATGATAAAGGCCTCATCAAGGGAGTAGGTAAAATTTATGGTTTATTCAATATATGCATAAAGGATGTATTATATGTAGAAGGACTCAAGCACAATCTACTAAACATTAGCCAATTATGTGATAAGGTCACAAAGTTATGCTTGAATCATCTACATGTAATGTATTCACTATAGGTAATGATTTGTAGCATGAAAATATTTATCTAGTACAACTGGATGATATGGTTGGAAAATGCTTAATTACAGTCAAGTATGATCCATGGGTATGGCACAAGAGGATAAGACACATCAATATGTCAAATATCAAATCTTTGTGTAAAAGGATCTTGTGATTGGTCTACCAAAATTAAACTTTGACAAAAAACAAATATGTAAATCCTGTCAATTATCAAAACTGACCAAGGTAACCTTCCATCCTAAAAATGAATTATCGACATTTAGGCCCCTAGAACTATTGCATATGGAACTATTTGGACCATTAGACATAGTTACCCTTTGAGGAAAAAGCTATGTATATGTGATAGTGGATGACTAACAAAGATGAAGAATTTTCAATGTTTTATACATTTTCAAAGCTAGTTCAAAATAAAAAGCAAATCAATTGTATCCATCCATAGTGATCATGGCAGTTAATTCGAGAATAGAAAATTCATTGATTTTTTTGATAAAACAGGAATTCACCATAGTTTATCATCCCTCAAAACTCCTCAACAAAATAGAGTTGTGGAAAGAAAGAATCAGACAATTTAGAAAATGGTAACAACCATGCTGAATGAAAGTAAATTATCCAAAAGATTCTTGGAAAAAGTAGTTAGTACAACTTGCCATATGCTGAACAAGGTTACCATAAGAGCAATCTTAAAGAAATCCTATATGAGCTTTGAAAAGAAAGAAAACCAAAAATCTCATATTTCCTTCCCTTTTGATGCTTATGCTATGTGTTGAATAATGAAGAAGATAACCTTAGAAAGTTTGATCCAGAAAGCTATGAAGCTATCTTTCTTGGTTACTTTTCTAATAGTAGAGCATTTAGAGTCTACATAAAGAAAACACAGGCTGTGGAAGAGTCTATACATGTTAAATTTGATGAAGCAAATATAACCCTAAGAAAGGAATGTGATAGTGATGCAGATGAAGCTACAACAAATATAAAGAAACTCAAGTTGAAGGATCAAGAGGGTGACACAAACTGTGAAGACATACAGAGTTCAGAAAATGAAGAGTAGGTAATAGTAGGTATTTTTCCTTATCAACCTCCTACTAATTTGAGATTTGTTACTGCCCATCCTAGAAAACAAATCATAGGAAACGTGCATGACCATGTCAAAACAAGAAGGTCTATGCAAAATGTTTGTGATAATTATGCTTTCATCTCTACAATACAACTAACTTTGAATGATGAAAATTGGATTATGGCAGTGCAATAAGAGCTTAACCAATTTAAAAGGAACAAAGTATGGGAGTTAGTTCCAAAACCAAACAATATTAATGTAATCAGAACTAACTGGGTATTCAAAAATAAACTGGATGAGAGTGGATTAGTTGTAAGAAACAAGGTATGATTAGTTGTTAAGGGGTACTACCAAGAAGAAGGAATTGACTTTGAATAATCACATGCCCTTATAGCTAGATTAGAAGCCATTAGAATGTTACTCACTTTTGCATCCTATAAGAACTAGAAGTTATTTTAGATGAATATAAAGAGTGCATTTCTAAATGGATATTTAAGTGAAGAAGTGCATGTAGAACAACCTCCTAGCTTTGAAAATGATGATCAATCCGATCATGTCTATAAGCACACTAAGACATTGTATGGTTTAAGATCAGCTCTAAGAGCTTGATATGAAAGGTTGAGTAAATTCTCAAGTGATCATAAATTCAAGAGAGGAAAGGTTGATACTACTTTGTTTATCAAAAATATTATAAAGATATCTTAATAGATCAAATTTATGAGGATGACATTATATTTGGAGCTACTAATGAAAAACTCTGTCAAAATTTCTTAAAGATCATGCAGGCCGAATTTGAAATGGGTATGATGGGAGAATTGAATTACTTCCTTGGATTGCAAATCAAGCAAAGAGATAATGGAAATTATATTGACCAATCCAAATATACTAAAGAGATGTTAAAGAAGATCAAAATAGAAGAAATTAAGGCAGCAAGCACTCCAATAAGCAAATCAACAAGGCTAGACAAGGATGAAAAAGGTAAACTGGTAGATCAAAAACTATATTGAGATATGATTGGATCTCTTCTTTACTTTACTGCATCTAGACCAGATATTCTCTTCAATGTATGCTTATGTGCTAGATTTTAATCCAGTCCTAGGGAATCTCATCTTACTACTATGAAATGAATATTTAAGTATCTGGTTGATACACCAAATCTAGGACTCTATTATACCAAGGAACTAACTTTGAACTCATTGGATATTCAGATGCTGATTTTAGAGGACATAAAGTTGATAGTAGAAGTACTGGTGGAACCTATCAATTTTTTGAAAATAGTTTAGTATCATGGTTTTTTAGAAAATAGACTAGTGTTGCTCTCTTTATAGTAGAAGCTGAATAAAAAGCAACTGAAATTTGTTGCGCTTAAATGTTGTGGATGTAACAACAACTTCTCGATTATGGACTAAGCTATAG
Organism: Pouteria campechiana; assembly: GCA_036873735.1. Lineage (NCBI taxonomy): Eukaryota > Viridiplantae > Streptophyta > Magnoliopsida > Ericales > Sapotaceae > Pouteria > Pouteria campechiana. The sequence continues at coordinate 9,024 of JAYJMB010000163.1, forward strand.
AGACATACCCTTTAAATGTGATAACACTAGTGCCATATGCTTCACAAAGAATCTTATCCTCCACTCAAGAACCAAGCATAAAGAAATTAGGCACTACTTTAATAGAGATCATGTTGGAAAACAAGATATATGTCTAGAATATATGCTCACAATTGCTCAACTTATTGATATTTTTAGTAAGCCATTAGAAATCTTCTATAACATTAAAGGAGATTTAGGCATGACTAATGTGATGATCTGAAAGTGAAATCTCTAGTGTCTCAATGCTTCAAATCGCAATGTTAAATATGTTGTTTTGAGGCTAAACTTCTTCTCAAACGAAGTAAGTTATTCGTATGCAGTGCACTATTCGCACTTCATCTGAATTTTAATTTTCGAGGTTGAGTACACCTTGTTTTCATGCCAGAATTAACTTACAACTATCATTATCACATCAAACTCTATTTTTAGCATGAGTTATTCTCCATTTATTAGAAAATCACATCATGTACCTCATATAGATGAGGCTTGGGCAAACAAAGAAGCAAATGATAAAATATCATTAATAAAAAAAGCACGAATGAAAAGGATTCGGCTGTTTCCATTTGTCTATCAAAGTGGAAGATTATATCTGACCAATGCAAAATAGTATGCATACAACAGACTACATCTATCACAAGTAAGTGACAGTTAAGTCAATGGTCATCTGATGAGAACAGACAAAGTAGTGAAGATCTTCTAGTGGAGCAATGAAAGGATCGTGTGGTAGAGCAAAGACCTCACCCATCATAAGTGAGAAAATGATCATCTGCTATCAATAGACAAGCTAAGAAGTAAGGATCGTATGGAAGAAGCAGGACTTCGTCTATCATGGTTAAGCCAATGATTGTTTACTATACAAAGCAGAGAAATAAGAATTGTATAGTAGAGCAAAAACTTTTATCTGGTGGAGCAACAAATTTTTCTTTGTTCTAAGATAAACTCAGCAAATAATCCAATATACGAAGCCATGAAAAAAATTTGTATGCGCCTTGAAGCTTACTTTATCACTTATAATAGACAACCTATCAAATGAAGCAATAAAGAAAATCTATCTACGCTCCAACACTTCGTCTGTTACTTACAATAGACAACTCAACGGATGAAGCACTAAAGAAATGAGATATCCATGCTTCTATAGTTCAACAAATAAAGCAATGGAAAGGATGATTCATTTGCTACTCACAAAATACAAAGCAGAAGATGAAAAACTTTGTCTTATGAATAGCTAGATAGATACTTCATCTATCGTAAGTAAAAGATAAGCAACTATTAGGACAATTATTGGTCTTTGCTCAATATTAATAATGCTCTTTCCATATTGATGAAAAAGTTAGCCATTGCAGCAAACCTCAACCAGAGCTTAAACTAGAAATCATTTTCTCCAAGGTTGGCGCTGTAGGCATTCCAACATACGAGGATTAAGTAAAAGTTAGAGACAAATATGCCAATCAAAACGTCTTCTGTCATTAATGAAGCTCACCTATCACCAACGAATAGAATTCAAAATAGCTATAAATAAAGCATCGTTAGAGTAGGAGAAAGCAACCAAGTATTGAGAAAATCATTCAAAATCCTCTTGAGAGCATTTATTCATCCGAGCTAAACCTTCTGCAGTCCTTCAAAAGTCAAGAGCCTTGCACTCAAACCTTCCTTAACTTTCTTTGAATGCTCTTCACTACCTTTGGGAAGATCATTTACTTCTGTATTTAATTTTCAGAAACCTTTCCCTTTGTTTACTAAGAAATACTTTGCTTAAACTTCTGATATTCATTCTTTGTAAATTCCTTGAGTTAGTATTTAAGACTAGATTCAAGAAGAGTTGTAACTATCTGAGTGCAGACAAGAGCTATTTATTCACTCCCCTTAGAGTTGGAATCTAGAAGAGTGCTGGGAGCACTATGAATATGCCCCCTAGTGCTGGAATCTAGAAGAGTGCTGGGAGTACTATGAATACACCCCCTAAAGCTAGAATTTAGAAAAATGCTGGGAGCACTGTGAATATGCTTCCTAGAGCTAGAATCTAGAAGAATGCTGGGAGCACTGGTTATGCCCTCTAGAGTTAGAATCTAGAAGAGTGTTGGGAGCACTATTGTTTTTTTGCTATTGGGAATAATGGAACTCAAGACACTAAGAGAAAAGTGTTCTTGGAAGTGTAGAGTAGAGTGTTTAGTCGAATCACTACAAAAATTATTATGTCTTATTTATTCGTGCATTTGTTGATTGAGTGATTGATTTGCTAGAGGGATAATTAATCCTAAAGGGGTTGAGAAATAATTTTTAAGTACCCAATTCACCCCTACGCTTTTGAGTTTTTGCCTAATCTTTAGGACCAATAAGAATAGCTACTAGCGATTGTTGTTTATTGCTTGGGATGGAGTTGTTGTGTGTTACATAAGGATTTTGGATGGAGGGTATCCCTTTAGTGACCATTCTTTATTTGGAAAACGTTGCTAACTTGAGATTTGTCCAAAGTTAAAATTCCATATGGAGCTACAGAAATGGACAAAATGGCTTTGTTTGAAATGTTCTAGTGCATCCAAAGTTAGTTTCTCTCATTGTCTGAACCTTCATATTAGTGTTGAATCTTTGTTTGAAGCTTGCTCTTTGTCCAAACTTTAGAAAATAAGTTTGGGAACTTTAAGCAATGTCCAAAGTTGGCCTTTGTCTCTACATTATCTGAGATATGTTTTGGACAGATTGAGGTGCTCTTCTATTCTAAGCTTAGGAACAAGATTTCATTCGAAGTGAATATTTAGAATTGTTCGGTATTTTGGACAAAACTATTTTAGGTCTTATGCCTTGGAAAAATTTTGCATCACCACTGAAATTTGCATTTATCTTTTGGTGTGTGGATTTCATGTTTCAGTGTCAAAAAATAGCATAGACATGTGAAGTTCAATTAAAACAATTTAGGATGATGAGCATGTTCCTTTCAGATTGTGTCCGGTCTATAGCTTCTACAATTCGTAATCTGCATCTACATTGTAAGAATCTTGACAAAATTTGTTAGTACCTAACTTAATCAAGTTTTGTTTATCATCAAAACTATGCAATTATACTAACATGCTTAATTTATAGTCATAAGCCAAACTCTTCCTCTTTAAGGATGACTTCAAATTAATAGTTATCTTGAGATGGTCAACAACACCATCATAATAAAGCTTCAAGATCTATCCATTGACTTTGAAAGTCCCTTTTTCTTCATGATTAAGTTCCACAAAACCACATGGGAACACTTTCATCACTATGAATGGACCTAACCATTTTGATCTTAGCTTTCCAAGAAACAACCAAAGCCTGGAATTGTAAAGCAACACTTTCTAACCTAGTAAAACTCCTTTCAATGAATATACTTGTTATGCCATGCTTTGATCCACTCCTTATAAATCTTAGCATTCTCATATGCTTCGTTACAAAACTCATCCATCTTATTGATTTGCAAAAGACACTTTTCACTGGTTGCCTACATGCTCAAGTTTAATTGCTTCATGGCCTAATATGCTTGATGCTCCAACTCAACTAGAAGCCTTCCCATAAACAAACCTATAAGGAGACATTCCTATAGGTGTCTTAAAAATAGTCCAATATGCCCATAGAGCATCATCTAACTTCTTTGCCCAATCCTTGCGAGAACTTTGGACAATTCTCTCCAAAATAAGCTTTACTTCTCCATTGGAAATTTTTGCTTGCTCATTGATTTGGGGGTGATAAGCAAGGTCCATTTAGTGCTTGACTCCATATTTTAACAAAAGAGCTTCAAATTGCTTATTATAAAAGTGTGTTCCTTTGTCGCTAATAATAGTTCTTGGAGTTGCAAACCTTGTGAAAATGTTTTTATGGAGAAAATTAAGTACCACCTTTCCATCATTAGTGTGAGTTACAACTACCTCAACCCTTTTTTATACATAATCTACTGCAAGGAGGATATATTTGTTGTTGTAAGAAGAGCAAAATGATCCCATAAAGTCAATGCCCCAAACATCAAAGAGGTCAACTTCTAGAATATTCCTCAGACGCATTTCATTCCATCTTGAGATGTTTCTGGTTCTGAGATCTATGATAGGCAACAACAAAATCATGTGCATCTTTAAATAATGTAGGCTAGTAGAAACCCAATTGTAACACTTTGGCAGCTATTTGATTCCCTCCAAAATGGCTTCCACACTCAAGCGTATGGTAGTACTTGAGAATATCTTCCATCTCTTCCTTTGGCATGCATTTATTATGATTTCATCAGCATAATGCTAGTAAAGAATTGGATCTTCCCAATAGTAATATTTTACATTGGACAAGAACTTCTTCTTTTGATGATAAGACATATTAGATGACATGATCTTTCCTACAAGATAATTTAGAAAATTTGTATACCATGGAAAGGATTTTGTTAATATAATAACAAAGAGTGCTTATCAAGAAATTAATCACTAATGGGAGACTTTTGTGATCCCCCATCTTCTACTAATTCGAGTCTTGAAAGTTGGTCTACCACAAGGTTTTTTGTGCCCTTCTTATCTCCTATTGATGCATGGATAGAGTTAGAGTAATTCCTTTTAAATCAGAGAGAGACCACCCAATTGCCGACTTTTATCTTCTAAGGATTCACAACAACTTGTCCTCTTCTTCAATGGAAAGGCTAGAAGAAATAATTACTTGTAACAAAGATGATTCTCTAAGTGATGATATTAATGTGACGCTTTGAAATTGTTGCTTAACACTTCAATTTCATTGCCTTGCCTTTTATAAATGAGAACCCTTTTTTTGCTTAATTCTACCAATTATTTAGCCATGGATTCTATCAACTCTTTCGCAGAGCAAGTCTAGAGATAGGAAATCAACCTAGGAAGTTCTGGAGCATACTTTCAATTGGCGGAATGAATCCACTTCCTCCACGAGGAGATAAAAAGACTAGATGCAAAACCAAGGTTCATCAAGTTCTTGCTTCAAGTGGCTGATCGATGTTTGATTGAGCATGCCATTGGTCACATGCAGTCTCTGGATCATATTCGGTCCTTTGAAGTAGAGCTGTCTATGGCTTATTAGTAGATAGAAGAGTTGGAAGCTATTGTGGATAGCTTGGCCAAGTAGGTAGATTCATTTTTTCTTTTTATTTTCCTTATCAATGTAATATTTTTGTTTAATAAATTTATTATTTTGTTTGAATCCATGTCATCACTCCCTTCAAATTTTCTATTACAAAGTAGGGTTGACATAACTTTGGGAAGATAAAGAAAGTTCTTGGAATATTTTTTGAGAAGAATTAGTGATTGTTTACTAAAAATAGAAGAATAACAATATTTCCAACGTGTGAGAATTTAGTTTAACTAGAGATGAGGCGTTGCCTCCGAAATGATTTTTTAGACTATTTTATGGATTTCTGACACAGAATAAGAGTTTAATCAGTCTGAAGTTATAAAAATGTCTGAATGGCTTTGTTTATCACATCATTTCATAAACAGATAATACAAAGCATATCCTTAAGCATTTACATTAGAGTCATTCCTAATTCTTTCCTTATATAACAAAAATTTTCTAATGGTAATGCTTAGTAAAAATGTCAACAAGATAAGCATTCATAAGCACATATTCTAAACATATATCATGCTTTTCTACATGATCTCTAATAAAATGACACCTAATCTCTATATGCTTAGTGCAAGAATGTAAAATGGGATTTTTTGTCAAGCAAATGACACTAGTATTATCATCCCTTATAGGTGTATCCTTATAATATACGCCATAATCCAGAAGTTATTGCTTCATCCAAAGCAATTATAACCAACAACTTCCTGCTGTAATGTATTCAGCTTCTATAGTAGAGAGGGTAACACTGGTTTGTTTCCTAGGAAACCATGAAACAGACAATTTCCTAGAAACTGATGTATTCCACTAGTGCTCTCCCTATCAACTTTGTATCCTCTAAAGTCAACATCTAAATATCTAACTAATTCCTTTTGGATAATGGAGCCCAAAACTTGGTGTGCCAATTAGATACTTAAAAATTCATTTCATCGTAGTTAGTGTAACTATTTTTGACTAGGTTGAAATCTAACACAAAAACATACACTAAATAGAATATTAGGTCTAGATGTAGTCAAGTGAGGAAGTGAATTAATCATACCATGATATAATTTTTGCTTTATAGGTTTACCCTTCTCGACCTTCTGTAGTCATGTTTATGTGCTCATTGGAGTGTTTGCTACTTTCATTTCTTCCATCTTGAACTTCTTAAGCATGTCTCTTGAATACTTGGATTGACATATGTAGTTTCCATCACATTTTTGCTTAATTTGTAATCCAAGGAAATAATTTAACTCGCCCATCATGCTTATCTCAAATTCAGCCTGCATTATTCTGAAAAAATCCTGACATAGAGTTTCATTAGTAGCACCAAATATAATGTCATCTACATAAACGTTTCCTCTCTTGAATTAATGATCAGTAAGAAATTTACTCAGCCTTTCATATCAAGCTCTTAGAGCTTGCCTTAGTCCGTAAAGTACTTTGGTGTGTTTGTATATATGGGTAGGTTGATCATAACATTCAAAACCAGGAGGTTGCTCTACATATACCTCCTCATTTAGATATCCATTTAGGAATGCACTCTTTACATCCATTTGAAATAAAATGAAATTCTAGTAGTAAGCAAATGTAAGTAACATTCTAATGGCTTCTAGTCTTGCTACAGGGCATAGGATTCTTCAAAATCAATTCCCACTTCTTGGGAATACCATTTAGCAACTAGACTTGTTGTATTTCTTGTAACAAGTTAAATTTCATGTAGTTTGTTTCTAAACACCCACTTAGTTGCAACTACATCAGAATTTTTAGGCATTGGAACTAATTTCTAGACTTTGTTCTTTTCAAATGCATTTCACTCTTCTTGCATTGCAAAGATCCGTTCTTCATCATTTAGAGCTTGATCAATGCAAGTAGCCTTTAGGTTAAAAATAAAAGCATCATGGCCCCAAATGTTCTATATGGATTGTCTTATCCTAACCCCATCATAGATATCACCTATGACTTGATCTATAGGATGGGCACTAATGAACTTCAAATTAGTAGGAGGTTGATAGGAACATTAACTATACTTATCTCCTGTAATGCTCCACACCCCCACCCTATGCATTTTAACCATCCCATGTGGAATGCTAACATCTTATATTCCAGAAAAGAATCTTACTAAAAATTTGGCAGAGTCTCTCATGAAATATAAGGCTTTTGCACCTGATATAAATATGTGATATCACATAAATTAAGAATTCTACAATATAAACTAATAATTATATTTAAACACCAAACACTAGACCCATACTCATAGCTCCACCCAAGATCGGAGCTGGGTCATGATGGCAATCACATAACTATAATTATAATTATATCACTATGACATGCCCATGCTATACAATATACATCATTCTAATCTTATTACAGAAATTTAATTAAACTTGAAATTTACTAAGATAAAACATGAAGGTATTTCAATCCTAATTTACCATTTCATAATTAAAATGCCTTCAAGTCTGGATTGACAGTTCTAATCCACAATTGGGATTCTTTACCTGTTCTATCAACTAAAAAAATAGAATAAGAAGGGACAAGTCTGGGCAACTAAGTAAGTAGGCTTAAATAACAGAAAATAATTAATCGACATAACATATTCTAACCCATAATATGCATAAACAATAGTATATTCCTAGTTTCATTCATCATCATAAATACAACACATTATCATCTCATCTTGAGATGAACAATACAAAATAATCATATCATGAGGCTCAAATTCTTATTCTTTCCATGCATGCCCTACGCCTTTTAAGCGTATAAAAACCAAAGCCAGATATCATGCCATGCAGGCACCACATATCAACACCATGTTCAACAAGCATAAAATAGAAAATTATGCCATTCTAGCACACCATACATAATTATACTTTATCATAGAATGTTCATCATTCCATTAATACACACATTTATATAACATGGTATGATACATATCATTTAGTATAATAGCTTGGGATATCCTCTATCCCCAAAATACATTTACATGTTCAAAAGAATTCTAGACTGGGATATTTATTATCCCTGCTATACAATACAACTACCTTAGATCATAATCATTCACTATTTCAATCTAGGTATACTCTCTATCCCTCGCATTTAAGCATCTATATACAAAAATAATGTCTTTATGCATAGAATAAGGGATAACATCTATCCCTAACATTCAATAATTGCAAAACATCATAAATTTCATTCTTTAGACTAGCACGGGATATCAACAATCCCAAAACAAAACATACATGCCCAAATTTTAAACAATGGGATATTCTATATCTCCATTAATGATTCAACAAACAAAGAAGGTAGCCTACTTACCTTAAGAAACATTCATTTCACCATCCTTTAAGTACACCACTATTCAATTTACATATGTCAAATGGAAATCCAACTCAATTCCATAAACTACACTACTAGGTGAAATTTCACCCAAGTCATATTTCTAGTTGTTTCCTTTATTTGAATACTCTGCTCATGATCTAATTATCATCCCTAAACATCACCTTCCTCATTTTCACCATTAGGTAAGTTCAATAGACACAAAATAGCCCTTAAACACTCTTTATAAATGCAATTTAATTGATGATAAAACTTCAGCTTGTTGTCCTCTTTCCAAATTACCAATTGGTGAACTATAAACCATCTTTCCATAACAATATCCATTAAATTTTTAAAGGCATTTCACTAGCTATTTACATTTACATTTTACTCACTTAATTGAAGTCAAATAAACCAAATTTCCAAGTGTACAAACTGTCCATTTAGTTGTCTGTTTTTGGGGTGATTTTCAAGATGTATTTCCATTGAGATTTTCAGCCTACAATATGTTTCTAACTGAATTATCCTTACAATTACACCATAAGCAAGTTAATTACCACCCAAATAAATCAAATCAACTGCCCTAATTCATTATTCATAGCTAAATGGCCTCTCTTTGTTCATTTTATCAAACACATTACATGCATGATTTAAGTTGCATTTTCTAGCAACTTATAGTATATAAAATGCATTTTCATCATTACACATTCATAATTGAACATAATTAATAGCAATTAAGCATAACAGTTAACCCATTAAACTTTCAATTTGTTTAATATTCTGTCCAACCTCCAATCACGCCCAAATCTCAACCAATATCCATATATATTGCTGTCCATGAAATGGACAGCATCATAATTAGATAAATCACACCCAAATCACCATTAACATATTATATTATCCCTTAATATCATTTTCCCCAATAATTCCCCAATCAATCCACACCAAAAAGTCTCAAACAGATTACATTTTCATCATATAAAACCCTAGCAACTAGAAAATCCGAAATTAGTTTAGGGGAAGCAATTACCTTTAAT
>JAYJMB010000165.1:0-18450 GCA_036873735.1 Pouteria campechiana
GACCAGTCCCGGTCATGACGTTCCGTTCGCATTTCGTTTCTTCCTCATTATTTACTGTGCCTGATCTGATTTCTTGACCGCGTCCTTTGCGACGCGTCGAACAAGTTCTTACATAGTAATTGCAAAAGAATCAAGTGGGAGTCAATGCCATTCAAACTCCTCAAATTTTTTGTGACTTCTGCCAAGGCAACCATTATAGCAAAGAATGCCAAACCAAAAATCCCTTCATGCAGCCTCAACAAGAACAAGCACAGTTTGTTGGAAATTTCAACAAGCAGAAAATAACTCATATTCTAACACATACAATCCTAGATGGAGAAACCATCCAAAATTTTCTTGGAAGAATCAACAAATTATGGGACAACCTCATCAAGGATTTTAGTTGTAATAAGGATTTCAGCAACAAGAGAGGTTTCACCAGCAAGACAAAAAGACAGATTGAGAGACTTCTCTATCCCAATTTCCCAGTACTTCAAATAAATTCTCAGTCACAGTCGGTAACTTCATTAACAAAATAAAAGATTTTATGGCTTAGACATGGGCCAATATGCAGAACCAATTTGTACAAATACAAAACTTAGAAGTTCAAGTAGCTTAGATGGCAAATATGTTAAACAATCGTCAACAAGGCAACCTACCCAACATTGTAGAAATAAATCTAAGAAACTTTAAGAAGTGGGAAGGAATTGGAACCTCCAATGAGAAAGATAAATTAGAAGGTCAAGAGCATGTAGAAGCCACTCCTAAGACACAACCATTGCCTCCTTAGCAACCAGCTATCTCCATACCTTTTCCTCAACAACTAAAGAAAAGCAAACTGGATAAGCAGTTTTCTAAGTTCTTGGAAGTCTTCAAAAAGCTTCACATCAATATACCATTTGCTGATGCACTAGCACAGATGCCAAGCTATGTGAAGTTTATGAAAGATATCTAGTCAAACAAGAGGAAGTTAGAAGAATGTGAGATGGGTTCTCTCACTGAAGAATGCATTGCAATTACTCAAAGGAAGTTGCCTCCAAAACTCAAAGATCCGAGAAGCTTCAATATTCCTTGTGTGATTGGAAATTCTGTATTTGAGAGGGTGTTATGTGATTTGGGAGCCAGCATTAATCTGATGCCTCTATCAATTTACAAAAAATTGAGGCTAGGAGAAGCAAGACCAACAACTATCTCTCTTTAGTTGGCAAACAGAGCTATCAAGCACCCAAGAGGCATTGTTGAAGATGTACTTGTTAAGACTGACAAGTTGATATTACTAGTAAACTTTGTGGTACTTGACATGGAAGAAGACAAAAATGTTCCTATCATTTTGGGGAGGCCATTCTTAGCCACTAGAAGAGCCTTGATGAATGTCAAGAAAGGTGAATTAAAGCTTCATGTTTAGGATGAGGAAGTGACATTTGAGGTATTCAATGCAAATAAATATCCAATAGCATGTGGTAACTACTTTTGGATAAACTCATTGGATACCTTAGTATCTTAGCACTTGGAGAGTTCAAAAGATCCATTGGAAACTAGCTTAACTCATCCTTCTCCTTTTGCTCTTGATGAAGACAATATTGTAGAAATTGTACAGTGGTTGGACTCCTTTAGTCCAAATAATAGGAAGTATTTTGAAAGTTTGGGACAAAGTCTTCCTCAATTTGCTCCTTCAATTGGGAAGCCACCATCTCTTAAGCTCAAACAATTGCTAGACCATCTGCGATATGCCTTTCTTGGAGAAACCTCTTCATTACCAGTTGTTATATCCTCTAGCCTCTCTGGAGATGAAGAAGATAAGCTATTGCAGGTCCTCAGGAATTACAAATTAGCTATTGGGTGGTCCATCTTTGATCTGAAAGGAATTAGCCCAACTTTATGCGTGCACAAAATTTTAATGGAAGAAAATCATAGAACATTTGTGGAAGCTTAGAGAAGACTGAATCCAACTTTGAAGGAAGTGGTTCGCAAGTATTGAAGTGGTAGGATGTAGGAGTAATTTATCCTATATCCGACAATTTATGGGTCAGGCTTGTACATATGGTTCCAAAGAAGGGTGGAATGAGAGTGGTGAAGAATGACAATAATGAATTAATGCCATTGAGAACTATTACAAGGTGGAGGATTTGCATTGATTATAGGAAGTTGAATATAGCCATACGAAAAGATCACTTTCTATTATCGTTTATTGATCAAATGTTGGATCGTCAAGCAAGTTTTGATTACTACTACTTTTTAGATGGCTATTCTGTATACAATCAAACATCCATTGCTCTAGAAGACAAAAGAGAAGACCACATTTACATGCCCATGTGGTACCTTTGCCTTTAGAAGAATGCCTTTTAATCTATGCAATGCACCGACCACTTTTCAGAGATGTATGATGGAAATATTTTTTGACATGGTAGAGAAAATGATTAAAGCCTTCATGAATGATTTTTTCATGCTTGGAAAATCTTTCGATCATTGTCTTTAAAACTTAGAGTCAGTTTTAAAGAGATCCAAAGAAACAAATCTAGTGCTAAATTGGGAAAAATGCCACTTCATGGTAAAGGAAGGCACTGTGTTGGGACATCGGATTTCATGCATGAGAATTGAAGTTGATAGACCCCCAGTGGAGACAATAGAAAAACTCCCCCCACCAACCTTTGTCAAGGGAATTTATAGTTCCCTTGGGCACGCGGGATTCTACAAAAGGCTCATTAAGGACTTCTCAAATTGAGGCCTGTTTACCGTGATGAGATCACCACCTTCTAATGCTGTGTCATCTAACTTTGATTTGCTATGTTTCTTTAATAAGATCAGACCACTTTTGCATAGCACTCGTTCAATCAAATTGCAACATTTCTTAGGCTTTCTCAAGTTCTTTGAATTCACATGCTTAGAAATCAACAACCTTTCAGATATATCTTTAGGAATGCTAATTTCTTCTAACCTAAACTTTGGATCATTAAAAGCAATTAAATTTTAGTTCTTGATCCAAGGGTGCTTCATAAAAATACTTCTTCAATTCATATAGGATTAGATTTGTAAGAAACATCATTATTTTTACTTGTAAGGCATCTCGTTATGAGGCTTGAATAGAGTGGGGCAATCTGAAATAGATATCACTTTTCATGCTCACTTAGACTACACTCATTCAGTTATCTTTAAAAATTCATAAGCTTTTAGTATGTCCTTGTATACTCATAAGTGCTTTTGCAAATCTACTCATACCATAATTTATTCATCTCATTAATTGAACAAATCATCCAAGAATCATATCTTAGTATTCAACATAGGATTTAATCAATATAGAATTTTTCAATGCAAGGTAGTAGAATATAGACTAGTCATACATATTTTGCATTGATTCATAGTTCACATATTTGGATGCATGCCTTTCTAAAGTCTGATCAGTAAGGTGTACATTGTAAGTTTGTCAAGTCTGATAATTTACATTAGAATTGAACATTTCCATCTTTCTATTCACTTTTCAAACTTGGATTGTTGTTTTTCTTCTGAAAAGATTTTTCTTCCCCTTGATTTTTGAGATGCAACATCTAATTTTCATGATTACTTATTCTGCAATCTTTTCTTACTTAATGAATAACAATATGGGATATTCCTAATTACTCTTTGAAATATGTTCTTCAATGTTATTCATTTTATTGGTTAATCCTCATGATAATATTTACCAGTAAGAGTACTACTTGCATTTATATCCCATGTGAACTTTAACTATTCTGTAAATGGATAGAAATTCAGTCATTTAGGTATAAGAAATATATATTCCTAGAATTTTCTTGATTTTCTAATTTCTATATATTTTCTATCCCGATAGTAATTTAATGGTTTTTCATTCCACTATATATCAACATATTCAATTTTGGCATATTATAAAAAAATTATTTAAGCATCATAAACATATCATTTCATATTATGGCACTTAATATTTTACTTAACAAAGTTTATTTTTTTTCCAGATATCAGAAGTTGAAGATTATAAAAACGTGTTGTTTTTAGGCAAATTCTGGTACTCATGGAGTCAAATTTGGAAACTATGTTCAACTTGAAAGTTTTAGTATTTATTCTTATGTTTCTAACTCATGAAGAATCACATGATTTTAGTTCAGATGAAAAAGCTATGGATAGAAAACTACAAATATCTCCAGTAGCAAAAAAATGTCAAAAATATCGATTAGTTCAACTTCATCTGTGCCATTCAGTATTTGTCTATTATTTACAATAGACAAAGCACATTCATGAAGGATTGACTAACAGATAAATCTCCTTGAGAAATTCGTGCACACAAAGCATAGTTTGTCTATTGATTAGTTCAACTTCGTCTACGCTACCTAAAGATCTTCTGTTATTTACAACAGACAAATCTCACTCATGAAGGATCCACTGATTGACAAACTAATGGGAGAATCCATCTATAATTTATGACAGACAAATGTAAATAGAGAGAGGCAGTGACTTATCAAAGGAAAATTGATTTATGAGACTTGCATCTAAATGGCATCTGCATCCACGCTTTCATTATGCAAACCCGTTTTAGTCACCATTTCTGGCGACAAGTAGTGCTGCAAGTTTTTAAGCAGTGTCAAGTCAAAATGATAAAAGACATTTCAACAATAGCTTATCTTCCTCTCTATAAAGAACAGCAATGTGGTAGCTTGATACAAGTAAAAAAGGCACGGATTCCAATGGCAAAAATCTCAACGGTCTTATTCATCATTGCTGCTCTCATTTCTGCATCCAATAGAACCTATCTTCTCCAATGGTCAAAATCATGAAGAAGTTATTTAAGGAGAAAAGGTGGAATGATTCAAAGGTGGTGAAGGAATACTTTTTAAATAAGCTTAACCTTATAAAAATCTTTCCACCCATGGCCAAGAGCTTAAACCATCATCTATCTTTTGTGAGCTTATACTACATATCCTTATGGCCATTAAGTTTACATGATGGGAACATCTTTATATTACATAGAATTGTAAAGAGGTCAAATCTTCCTCTATGCTTAAGTGAAATACTATGTAAAAGTGTATAAGTTTTCTGGCAAACTTGAAACTAGAGAGTTGTTGGTGAGCTTTAGAAAACCAACAAGTTTGCTGGTGATCTTTGAAACCAGTGAGTTTCCTGGTGAGCTCATGAAAACTAGAAGAGTATTGAGAGCACTATGTTTATGCCCTCTAGAGTTAGAATCTAGAAGTGTTGGGAACACTTGTTCATGCCCCATAGTGTTGGACTCTAGAAGAGTGCTGGAGGCACTATTGTATTTCCATTATATGGGATATAGTGGAACCCAAGATACAATGAATGTGTGTTTTTGGAAGAGTGGGTGTAGGGATAAGGTTACCGAACTACTATAAAAATTGTGTTGTTTGTCTGTGTGTGTTTGCTTATGTATTTTATTCTTCATGTACTTTACTATTTTGATTATTTCTCTTACAATCCAAACACACAATCACGAAAAGAGAGAAATGTTTTAATAGGGGTTAAGCAAGGAATTTTTTTATACCAAATTCACCCCTCCCCTCTTGAGTTAAGCCATACTCTGGGACTCTACAGATAGATGGTCAGCTACCACATTCTCACTTCCTTTGTCTTTGATCTCCACATTGAATTCTCGCAGCAACAAAATCCATCAAATCAACTGAGGTTTAGCATCCTTCTTTGTGAATAAATACTGGATAATTGCATGATCAATGTGCACTATGACCTTTGAACCGATGATGTATAATCAAAACTTCTCAAGTGCAAACACCACAACTAACATCTACTTATCAATTGTGATATAATTTTGTTATGCTTCATCCAACATGAGACTTGCATAGTAGATGGCTCTAAAAATTCTATCATATTTCTATCAAAGTATAGCTCCCACTATAGTGTCACTTGCATCGCACATTATTTCAAATGGCTGGTCCCACTTAGGCATCACAAATATTGGAGCTAAAATCTGGTTCTCTTTCAATGTTCTGATTGCCTGTAGACAATTTTCATCAAAGTTAAACTAAGTGTCTTTCTCTAGGAGTTGCATAATTTGAAAAATCTTTTATGAATCTCCTGTAAAAACCCCCGTGGCCTAGGAAAATATGAACTTCCTTTGTACTAGTTGTAGGTGGGAGTCGTTCGATGGCTAAAATATTTGCTCAATCTACTTTCAATCCGTATGCTGAAACTTTGTGTCCCAACACAATGCCTTTCCTAACCATAAAATAACATTCCTCACAACTTTACAAAATAAGAGACGAGTTATGCATGCATAGATCAAATGTAAGACCGAATATAGAAAAATCATCCATAAACACTTCCATGATATTCTCCACCATATGATGGAAAATTGCCATTATACATCTTTAGAAAGTGGTAGGAGCATTGCACAAGCCAAAGGGAATCCTCTTTTACACAAAGGTACCATATGGACATGTCAAAGTTATTTTCGCTTGGTCCTTTGGGGCTATCACAATCCGATTGTAGCTAAGTATCCATCTAGAAAATAATAATAGTTAAAGCCAGCCAAATGGTCCAACATTTGGTTGATGAAAGGTAAGGGAAAGTGATCTTTCCTAGTAGTTTTGTTCAACTTTCTATAATCAATGTAGACTTGCCACCTAGTGACTATCTTGGTAGTGATTAAGTCATTATTGTGATTTTTGATCACCGTCATCCCTCTTTTTTTAGGCACATAATGCACAGGATTCACCCATTTAATGTGAAAAAATAGCATAGATAATACCTGCTTTGAGAAGTTTCAACACCTCAACACGTATTATCTCTTTCATTGTAAGGTTTAGTCATCTTTAATGCTCTATGGAGGGCTTGTATGGGTTCTCCATTAAGAGCTTATGCATGCAAATAGCTGGACTTATGCCTTTAATGTCTTTAATTGACCATGCAATGGCCGATTTATGATCCCGTAGCACTCTTAGAAGTTTTTCTTCTTCTAAACCTATCAGAGAAGAAGAAACGATCACTAGATGGGATGTGTTACTGCCTAAAAATGCACACCTGAGGTGCTCTAGTAGTTACTTCAGTTCCAATACCATTTTTACTTCCTACACTAATGAGTCTTCTTTTAGTGCTTCCACCTTCTTGCTAACTTCCTCCTTGCTGGTAACTCCAATGCCATGAAATTCTCGATAACTTCTTTTAGACCTATAATACCTTAAATCACAGAATTGATAATGCAATTCTTCAATGGGTCTTGAATAATTTTGTCAGTAAATATGGAGTTAACATAATCATTCAAAACCTCTATTCTATTGCATGTATCTTTCTCAAGAGGAAAGTTCATAACATGGTAGATGTTAAACTTTACCTCCTTGTTGTTTATCCTCAAAGTCAGCTCTCCTTTCTGATGTCGATTAGTGCTATTCTTGTTGCTGGGAATGGCCTTGCCAAGATCAGTGGCACTTTGTGATCTTCCTCCATGTCCAGTACTACGAAATCCACCAGTAAGATGAACTTGTCATCTTGACCAGCACATCTTCAATGACTCCCCAATGATATGTCAAAAACCTAACTGCTAGCTACAGTGTGATGGTCATGGGCTTCACCTCTCCTAGTCCAAGCTTCTAGAAAATGGATAACGACATTAAGTTAATGGATGCACCTAAATCACATAATGCATTATGAAATGAGAAATTTCCTATGGTGCAAGGTATAGTGAAACTCCCTCAGTCCTTGAATTTTTGAAGGAGCTTCTTTTGTAGAATAGCAATGCGTTCTGTTGTTAACTTTACTATCTCAAATTCCTCCAACATTTGCTTCTTGGACAAGATATCTTTCATAAATTTGGCATAGTTGGGCATCTGCTCTAGGGCCTTTGCAAAAGGAATATTTATATGAATTTTCTTAAAGATTTCTAGAAACTTCCTAGACTGTTCATTTATCATCTTTTTTTAAAATCTTTGAGGGAAAGAGAGTTTAGGTTTTAGAATAGGAGGATTGTTAGGAAATATAATCCTCCCTGGTCTGTAATCATTCCTTTTAGGTTCTTCATGCTTCTTCTCTTCCTCTTGCTCTCCTTGTACAACATCTTGGTTTTGTATCTCCAAGGAAGGTTGTTGCTCTCCTTGCATTCATGGGACTTTTAGTTCTCTTCCACTCCTTAAAGTCATAGCATTGCAATGCTCCCTTGGGTTCTTCTCTGTGTTGCTTGGAAAATTACCCCTGTTTGAATTGTTGGAAGAGCTAGCAAGCCGCCTAATCCGCGTTTCCAAAGACTGGATGGAAGCATTAATGTTTTTCACAGTTCTTTCAATGTTATCAAGTCTTGCTTCATTTTTGTAAAATCTAGTTTGACTCTCATTCATGAAGGTGCTCATGAAGTTTTCGAGGGATGGATTCTTCTCCATTGGTTGAGATTGTGGTGGAAGTTGAAACCTTGGAGGATGGTTCATGGTGTTCTTAGAATTTCCATAAGGCAGATTCTCCTGATTTCTCCATCCTTGACAATATTAGTTCTGCATATTGTTCCCCTAGAAGTTGTTGTAGACCCTATTGTTAACATATTGTACTTCTTTTTTGGTTGGATTTGTAACCATATATGATTCAATTGGTAAAGAAGAAGAGGACTCTCTTACAACAGACACTCCCTTTGATGTTGAGTTAGCTAAGGCTAATTGGTGCATCAAAGAGGACATCTGTGTACTAAGGGCTGTGCTCGGATCCATCTCATAACAACCTGTGACCTTCCTCACCCTATTCCTTTCGTTCAGCCATTGAAATGTATTGGAAGGAATGTGTTGAACATACTATCTTAAATAGCTTGATTTTGATGATGAATATTCTTAATCAAGTATGTTTTGATGATAAGCAAATACATGAGTAAAACATTAAGGTACTAACAATTCATCTCAAGCATTTTGTAGAAATGTTTCTAAACTTAACTTGAGAATAATCTTCATGATGATCAAAGGAAGAAACCAAGTCAATGCTCATGAAAATTAAGTATATAAATTACATGTATACTTAAAATAAGAAAATAGAAAGTTTAAAGTCTTCAAGGAAAGCCTTTGGAGTCATCATGGTATATTTCAAAGTTATCAAGACATGCCTCGAAGTCAAAAGAAAAGCCTTCAGAGTTGTCATGGTATGCTTCGAAATCAACAGGAAAGCCTTCGGAGTCATCATGGTATACTTAAGAATCATCAAGAATACTTTGGAGTCTTTAAGACACTTTCAAAGTCAACAAGACATGGTTCAAAGTCTTCAAGATTACTTCAAAATTAATTAGAAACACTTTGGAGTAATAAAGATATATTTAAGAGTTAACCAGATACACTTCTGAATCATCAAGATAGGCTTCAAAGTCAATGAATATACTTCAAAGTTAGCAAGAAAATTTTACAGTTGTCAGACCTTACTTTGGAGTCAACCTTTTTGAAGCATTAAAGGTTCGAAGAATCCAAAATCTACTCTTCAAAGAATTGTTGCAAGTAAAAAGGTCTTCCACCAATTTGGATAAATTAAAGTCAGTTCTTTGGCGCATCCAAAATCATTTCTCTAACACATTGACTATTCATTCGCCACTTCGGAGGAACCAAAGAAACTGCTTCAAAGCATCCAATACTCATGTGAATATTAAGTGAAGAAAAGTTAGTGACAAAGTGGTAGACCAATACGAAATAATTACAAAGTCAGAAATCAGACGAAACGTGAGATGAAGAAAATGTTTTGTGAACATTTTAAAGTCTACAAAAGTCAGCATTGGAAATATTTCTTAGCCTATAAAAGAGGCATTCAGAAATATAGCAGATATACTAAAAAATATAAAAAGTTAAAGTTTTGAGCATTCAAAATCTTTCTTCAAAGTTCAACTCCAACGATAACAAATCTGCCAGAGCTTTCAAAGTCTAAACTAATTTTCAATCAAGGAGTTTGAATCTCATATTCTTATTGCTTACTCATTCACTTAAAGTTTTTTAATTTATGTACAAGTTTCCCTAAGTAAGAGGCATTAATCTATACACTTCTTTTTAGTATTTGATAACACAAGAAAAGTGCTTAGTGTTTATGTATTGAGATAAGCAAGTAAGAAACTTGCTAAAAGCATAAAAGTTTGTCGGTGAGCTTTGAAAACTAAAAATTTGTATAAGTTTCTGGTTAGCTTGGAAAACTAGTAAGTTGGTTGGTGAGCTTGTAGGAAAACTAACATGTATTTGATCAAGTTGATCAAGGTGTTAGTGGAACTTAAGATCAACAGAGGAAATTGACTCAGAGAAGTGGAGTAAGAACCCAGGTAGGGCCGAACTACTATAAAAATCTTGTGCTACGTGCTATGCAATCTGGTTTATTTTTTTATTCAGCACTTTGATCTTTTATTTTGGCCAAAAATTTTAAAAGCTCAATTCACCTCCCCTCTTGAGCTGCCATTGTGTAAGGGACCAAAAGTGTATTAGAGCAGGCTTAACTAGTTAAATTTTGATTACCAATATGTTAACTTATGAAGAGATTCAAATGGCCAATATATTCCACAATACATCTGCTGAAGGACAATCCACTTCTAGACCCCCTTTATTTGATGAAACCAATTATGGGTATTAGAAAATGAGAAAGAAAAATTTCTTGACTACCACAGATTACTAGTTATGGCTTGTAATAAAAAATGGAAAGAATGTCACTAACACTGAAGGTAAATACACTCCAGAAGATGTTCAAGCAGTAAAACATGATGCTAAGGCAAAAAACTACCTCTACTGTGCACTAACTTATTCTGAGTTTTAAAAAACTTTTTGCTTCTAATTCAGATAAGGAAATCTGAGATAAACTTAAGGAGGCACATGAAGGTATAAATCAAGTAATAGAAATTAAAATAAATCTTCTAGTGCAGGAATATGAAGCCTTCTCTATGAAGGAATCAGAAAACATTTCTGAAATGTTTAAAAGATTTTAGAAAATCACCAATAGCTTAAAGAACTTAGGAGAAAAGTATGAAGAACTGAAGCTAATAAAGAAAATCTTAAGATCTCTACCTAGACACTAGATGCCTAAAGTGACTGCTATACAGGAAGTAAAAGATCTAACAAAGGTGATAGTGGAAGAACTCATGGGATCACTCATGACCCATGAAGTCTTTATGAAACAAAAAGCACTAGATGAAGTCAAAGGCAAGAAAATAATAGCTTTACAAGCAGAATCAAAAAATAAAGAATCTTTAGATGAAGCCTCAACTAGTGAAGATGATGAGGATATGATAATGATAACCAGAAGATTCAGAAACATGCTTAAGAAGAAAAGATTTGAAAATCATTCCAGGAACTTCAAAAGTAAAGATAAGAAAAAGGAAATTTGAATCTGTTACAATTGCAGCAAGCCTAGGCATATGAAATTTGATTGCCGAGAACTATATAAAAAGCAAGGAGACAAGAAGAAAAGGTGTAACTCTTACTTTGATAAAAAGAATATTTTTAATCATGGAAAATTTGGAAAGAAGAAGAAAGCTATGGCTGCGTGGGAAATGCTGGAAAACATTATGCAAGAGAGCTCGAGTGAAGAAGAAAAAAATGAAGCTCAATTAAGATCACTTATCTCCAAAGAAAGAAATCAGGAAGAGTATCATATAAGAATAAGCTTTATGGTCATCCACAATGATAAGGTAAATTCGAAATCTAAAATTTTTGGTCTTGAAGAATTACTAGATGAACTATATTCAGATTTCAAAATATTAAAAGCTAAATGCAAGGAAACTAAAAGAGGACTTGATATAATAATTAATGAATGCTCCAAATTAAGATAAGAGAATACATTCCTTAAAACCGATCAAAATATAAATATAGAACTTGAGCAAATCAAAGCAAAATCATGCTATTAGAAGAACCTTAACTACTATCTTATTTAAACTTAAAATAAAGAAAGATATAGGAAACTAAAGAAAGAAAAATCACAAAAGAAAATAAGAACCTAAAAAAAATAGGATTTGGATTCTTAAAACAGTTGCTAAAGTTATAAATGCAACTATATATCCAGAAAATAGATTAGTGGCATCTAAAAAATAATGAGTGCTAAAATATTCTGCTACTAACCCACCTAGACCCATTCCTAAATGGGTACCAAAAGTTATAGCTTAATTTTATTATTGTAGGTGTGTTTGAGAGCCATAGAGAATAACAAGTGGTACATTAATAGTGGTTGCTCAATAGCTTAATTTTATTACTGCAAGTGTGTTTAAGAACTACAAAGACTAGCAAGTGGTACATTGATAGTGGTTGCTCAAGACACATGAAAGAAGAATGGGAGCTATTCACAAAACTAAAAGCTAAATATGGAGGAACAGCTACCTTTGGGGATAATGGAAAAGGTAGAGTGGTTGGAATTGGTAAAATTGGCCAACCTTCCTCTATTACAATTTCAAATGTTTTACTAGTAGAAGGATTAAAACATAATCTTTTAACTGTAAGTCAATTTTGTGATAATGGTTACAAAGTTGTATTTGAATCTCATACTTGATCAATATTAGATAGTTCAAATTCAGTTATAGTACTTGGAAAAAGACATAGAAATGTATATTTGGTAGATTTAAATGATATCCAAGTCAAATGTCTTTGTGTAAATAACAATGAACCCATGTTGTGACATAAAAGGCTAGGACATGTCAATAAAAATCTAATTAAAAGATTATATAATAAAGATATAGTTGTTAGCTTACTAAAACTCAAATTTGATAATAAGTTGTGTGATGCTTACATGAAAGGTAAACAAGTAAAAGAATCATTCAAGTCAAATAAAGAATTATATACCACCAAACCCCTTCAGTTGCTACATATGGATTTAGTTAGATCAACAAGAGCAAGAAGCCATCGAGGGAAACATTATACATATGTCATTGTAGATGAATTTAGTAGATTTACCCGGGTAATATTTCTAACATTCAAAGATGAGCTTTTTCATTCTTTGAGGTATTTTCCAAACATATAGAATTAACAAAGCTCTCATATAGTTACCATAAGGAGTGATCATGGTGGAGAGTTTGAAAATCATAGATTCACTGATTTCTGTGAAAACAATGGAATCTTTAAAATTTCTTTGCACCAAGAACACCCTAACAAAATGGAGTAGCTGAAAGAAAAAACAGATCATTGCAAGAGATAGCAAGGATAATGTTGAGTGAATACAACCAGCCATAGTATTTTTGAGCTAAAGCAATGAACACAGCATGTTATATTATTAATAGAATTTTTGCTAGACCCATACTCAACAAAAATCCATTTAAATTATACTATGGCAAGAAACCAAATATTTTATATTTTCATACTTTTGATTGTAAGTGTTTTATTCTTAACAATGGCAAAGAAAACCATGGTAAATTTGAAAAAAATTCTAATAAAAGGCATTTTCCTTGGTTATTCATTGTTAGTAAGGCATTTAGAGTATACAACCTAAAAAATAAGACTCTAGAAGCATCCATTCATGTAAAATTTGATGAAAGTACTAATTCCTCTACGTAGATAAGTGATTTTGATGTTGAGACAAAAGAACTAATAACTTAATGGAGAAAATGAAAATACAAGATAAAGAAAGAAAACATCCCCAATCAGAAATACAGATAGATGAAGAAGAAATAGATGATGGACCATCCATCAGTGAGTTAAACAATGAAGGTAACAATACTTTTCCTAAACATTGGAGGTTTATGCATGATCACCCTGAAAGTCAGATAATTGCTGATGTATATGATAAAGTCGGAACTAGATCTTCTTATCACCAAATATATGGCAAATTTGCTTTTTGTTCTCAATTAGAACCAACTTGCATAGAACAGGCTTTAGAAGATGAAAACTCAATTTTAGCCATGCAAAAAGAATTAGACCAATTTAAAAGAAATAATGTGTGGACTATTGTTCTAAGACCAAATCATCAATCTACCATTTCTGAAATTGTAGTAAGAAATAGAACAAAATTAGTAGCAAAAGGGTATTGTCAGGAGGAAGATATTGATTTTGAAGAGTCATATGCCCCAGTTGCAAGGATTGAAGCCATTAAAATGCTTCTTGCATTTGCATCTGATATGAACTTCAAGTTATATCAGATAGGTGTAAAGAGTGCATTCTTAAATGGATTTATTAATGAAAAGGTTTATGTAGAATAACCACCTAGGTTTGAAGATCCTCATAACCTAAATCATGTATTCAAACTTAAGAAAGTCCTCGATGGTTTAAATAGGCTCCCAGAGCCTGGTATGAAAGGTTAAGCAATTTTTTCATTTCGAAAGGTTTTTTAAGAGGTAAAGTTGACACTACTCTGTTCATTAAGCATGCAATGAAAGATATTCTTATAGTTCAAGTTTATGTTGATGACATAGTATTTGGTGCAACTAATGAAAATATTTGCAAAGAATTTTCCAAGATAATGTAGGGAGAATTTGAAATGAGTTTGATGGGTAAACTCAACTTCTTCTTGGGACTGCAAATTAAGTAGATAAAAAAAGAAATTTTCATTCATCAAGTCAAATACACAAAAGAACTGCTAAAGAAGTTCAACATTGAAGATGGGAAAAGGTATGGAACGCTGATGAGTACATCAATAGAAATGGACAAAGATAAAAAAAAAAAGGTAAATCTGTTTGCCATAAACTTTATAGAAGCATGATAGGATCTCTACTATATTTAACTACTAGTAGAGCTGACATAATGTTTAGGGCATGCATGTGTGCTAGATTTCAATCAGATCCAAAAGAGTCACATCTTGTTGCTTTAAAAAGAATATCTAGATATCTTTTAGATACACCGAATCTTGTGTTATGGTATTCAAAATGTTTAGATTTTAATTTAATAGGTGTTCAGCCGTGGAAAATCAAATGCACTTGGCACCTGCTTGATGACAACGAACTTGCAAAATTGTTTTTTGCTAAATGTCAAGATCAATACAATATTTCTCAGCACGACTGGAGCATGCTTTCCTGCTTTAAGGATGGATAGCATTGTGGCTAATCAAACCTAGTCCAACGACAGATATGGAAAATGCCTTTTGGAGCAATAACAATGGATGCATAAAATGCAAACGTCGCCAAGACATCAAGAATGCAGAGGTAGGAAGCAAGCATGCAGAGCCACATCATGAAATTAGAAGCAAAAGTATGGATGGGACAGAGGTGTGGTTACACTCCCAACATGCATAAGCAAAGACAAAACAATAGCAAAAAATTAATTTGCCATCTGATGATTCGTGTCGCACCCTAGATCCTCAACCACTTGTCCTAGGAGAAAGAAGACCTCAAGCTTGAACTTTGATTTCCCCCTTTGAGTTCAAATTGTGTCTCTCTCTCTCTTCCAAGTTCTCAAAGCTAGAGAGCTCGATTGATTTAGGATGTGAAAAAGGCCCTACCTTGGCAACTTGTCATCAAACTATGGTGACTTCGGTTCTGAAATCTTGATGGCAGAGCATGACAGTAATCCTTCTCCCCCGTTGTCCATGTCTTTGTGCAAGACTGCTAGGAATCATCATTTTCCTGCCATTTTTTATGAGGATGTCTTCATTAGCTTTTACGACATGCGCTGAAGGCTTCCATCCTTTTATTCTTGCTAGCAACATGCAGCAGATGCTAGGGTTTGTGATTGGGTTGCATATCAGAATGCCATTTTTGATGTCAGCTAGACAAAATTACAAACAGTTAAAATTTTACTAAAGATTTTGTCCGCCCGGCATGGCTTTCATCCGAGCAATACAGAGATGGACTACCTCTTCATTCCAGCAAACTAGGCAACTAAGGCAAATGGAAGGCATCCTTGCTGACGTGTCATGTGACCAAAGAAAAAGTGTTTTATGATGACATGTTGTGGAGTCAAGGTCTCATCCATGCAGCCAACAAACTACGTTCTGTTGAGGTGGCATGCATCCAAGCTAAAAGTAGACCTACGCAGCTAGGAAATGCATTCTTTTCATGTAGCTAGACATTACATGCCTGTCGATTTTGTCCATTGAAGTAGAACTTTACCCGCGCAGTTGGGGCTTAGTTGCAGAAGGTGAGAAGCTAGCTATTCAGCTATCATAATGGCAACACACCTGAGAAGCCGACTCCACAAGCTTAGTTGCACAGTACAAGTAGAGCCTATTTCTTAAACAAGCAATTAGCAACTTGTGCAATTGAAAGTTTTACTCATGCAATCAAGGCGGTCACGAGAGGTCTTCTGCTCGTGCAAAGATGCAATGTTGTCCATCAGATATAGATTTTACCCATGCAGCTGAGGATGCTAATGTGTGTGTAGTTGAACAACTGGGATGCTGTAAAACATGAAGAGGAGACCAGCCCATGTAGGTAATGCTGAACCATGTTATCTGGCTTGATTTTGATGATGAACATTCTTAACCAAGTATATTTTTATGATGAGCAAAAGCATGAGTAAAACATTAAGGTACTAACAATTTAGTTTTCAAGAATGTTGCAGAAAGTTTAAATCATTCAACTTGAGAATAATCTTTATCATGACAAAAGGAAGATATGAAGTAAATGCTCTTTCATAATTAGGTATATAAACATCACGTATACTTAATTCAAGAAAACAAAAATTATAAAAGTTTTGAAGACAAGCTTCGAAGCAAACAGCAACCATTTCTTAGAAAATTGGAGCACTTCGGAGTAGATTGCATTGTTTTGGAAAATGCCTCAACGAACTTCAGAAAAATGGTTAAAGCTTCAGAAACTAACATGCTATGGTTCAAAATTATCTCAATGGACTTCGAAGATAACTTAAGGATCTTTGGAGATGTCTCAACAAGCTTTGGACAAGTCACAATGCAACTTCAGAGTGGTTGCAAATCACTTTAGAAAGAATGCAGAGAAGCTTTGGAGACAATTAGCAAGCTTCAGAGTTTTCTCAAAGCTTCAAAAATCTTGCAATCATACTTCAGAGAAAGGCACAAGACTAGCTTCGGAACTCTTATAGTGCACTTTGGACAAGTCGCCGCATGCTTCTGAGAAAGTTGAAGAGCTTCAGAGAAGTTATGAATGTTTCGAAGATGTCTCTGTATACTTTGGAAACAATTAGGCAGGTTTCAAAAATAATCAACAATGCTTTGGAGTAAACCAACATGCTTCAGAGAACCTGAAGCCAAGGTTCGAAAAAGATTCAGACAATCTTCGGAGAAGTTAACCATGCTTTGGAGATGTTAAGCCATGCTTCAGAGATGTTGATCAAGCTTCAGAAATGTTAGTAGAAGGCTTTAGATTACTTTTCGAAGGCAATATAAGTTCAAAAAATCTAAACTTCTCTCAACAAGTGACTAACACCTCTAAGAAGGATTACTATCACTTTGGAAAATCTAAAGAAAACAAGTCAGATTATCCAAAATCAGTCAAGACACCACATATTCACTTATCTCTTTAGAATACCTCATACTAAAAGTGAACGTTTGGAAAATTCAGCTACAAAAGTAACAGACCAATACCAAAAGGCAGCAAAGTCAGATGTTAGACAAAAGATAAGATAAAGAAAAATATTTTTGAATGTTTGAATGTCTGCTAAGATCAACAACGAAAAAATCTCTCTCAACTTATAAAAGAGAGATTCAGAAGTAGAAGAAAATAACCCGATTGAATATTTTTTGAACTTTGCAGATCACACAAAGAGCATTCAAAATCTTCCTCCAAAGTTCAACTCCAATGGATAATACTTAGCCTGAGCTATCAAAGTTCAAATCTTTACTCAATCAAGGAGTCTGAATCTTTTACTCTTACTGTTTAATCTTTCACTCTTACTATTTAATCTTTCACTTAGAATTTTGAATTTATATACAAATCTGCCTAAGTAAGAGGCATTAATCTATACACTTTACTTTAGTGTTTAGCAACACAAGCAGAGTGCTTGGTGTTTATAGATAGAGATAAGCAAGTAGGGAACTTGTCAAAAAGGTGTAAGTTTGTTGGTGAGCTTTGGAAAACCAACAGGTTGTGAAAGTTCTTGGTTAGCTTGGAAAACTAGTAAGTTAGTTGGTGAGCTTGTTCTAAAACCAACATGTATTTGATCAGGTTGATTAAGGTATTAGTGGAACTTAAGCTCAGTAAAGAAGACTGACTCAGAAAAGTGGAGTAGGAACCTAGGAAGGGACGAACCACTATAAAAATCTTATGCTATTTATTGTGCAATCTATTTTATTTATTCTTTCAGCACCATAATTATCTGATTTGGGCCAAAAGTTTTAAAAGCTCAATTTACTCCCCCCCCCCATCCCCCTTGAGCTACCATTACATAAGGGACCAACAGGTAAGTCTACACATGAATAGCTTAGCTGGATGGACCAAAATTTCGATCTTGCACGAAGTATCTTGCCTTACTAATTGAAGCAATAGAATCATGTTTTCAGCAGACTCATTTTTGCCAGCACAAAATGAGCACAATTTCTTTAGCTAATAATTCCTTAGACCACGAAGTTGAAGATGGTACTCACTTGTGGTTCCGTTCGCGCAACTGATGAGAATGCAAAATGTCATATTTTATTCTCCTAATACTTCATCTTTTGCACACATTTGATTCCTAAATATAC
>JAYJMB010000166.1:0-18449 GCA_036873735.1 Pouteria campechiana
GCACACTAGACTACACATCGACCGTGCACTTGCGAGGTTATTTAAAACCTGAGCCATCAAGTTTTGGACCATCAAGTATCCATAATTGGGATCATATCATTCTAATACAACATCAAATATACCTATCTATGAGATGCCATAGATTTGATCATACATTAATTAAAATATTTCCACTACAATTATACAAACCCAATTGAAATATAATTATACATCACTTGAAACTTTTGAGTCTAATTATACAATTAGATACAATTTCAAATCCAAATTATAATACCACACACATTTTTTATTAAATATAATAATGATCATAATCTTTGGGCTTCCTTGCTTAACCTACCAACTAAAAATATAAATAAGAAGGCGTGAGTCCGAGCAACTTAATAAGCAGGTAAGTACTATAAAATAAGAATCAATATTCAAAAGTATCATATAATCACATCCAGAACATTTCCAGAACATTATAATCATTACCATCATGAAAATACAATATAGGAATCTTTCTATTCAACTCAACAATCCTTAACAACATAGCATATCCAAAATCTTATTCACAATTATATAACATACAAAATCCATTTCTAAACCAAATTAAAAGATATGCTATAGTCTTAGCAAACACATACCCAGTCAAAATCAAATACTATTCAATTCAGTCCGAAGGATATTCGCTATCCATCATGCAAACATCCAAGCCCAGAGTCCATTAAATGGGATATTTGTATCCCATTCAATATTACATAGAATCAAAAAACAAAGCCTACTTACCCTAAGAAAGTTCAATTCCATAGCTCCTTAGATTCCATAACTTTCTGTCCAATCATCGCTCATAGGCCCTACACAAGAATCATCCATTTTACATATAACAATGTCCTTTACTTACAAAAGCAATGTTAACTAATTCATATTCGTCACATTTAGTATAATCACATGTACATTAATAATGAATTAAACCCAAAAGTAACAATCTTTTGTCTCATTCTATTCAGTTTTAGGGTTAACCTCAATACCCATTTTATGTAATTCATTAAGCATATAAGTAATTCATAAAATAGTTATTTTACATCGCTTACTTTATAAAAATTCCATTAAATATTTAATAGAATCTTCTTTCCAATCATACATACGCATTGTACAACATGATTTTCATTTAGTTAATCATACAAACAAGATAACTAGATCATTACCTTACTCAATAAACTACTTATACATACAATACACAAAATCCCCTTTTTGTAATTCATTTAAATTATGAATAATAGCAAGAAATTGGAATTTCTTATACTCGATTCACCTCAAAAACACTACAACCAACCATTTACTCATTTTGCTCATGATTTCATCCATAGTTCGTACTATTTTTCCCAAATTTCACTGTTCATGTTTCATGTAAAACCCTAGCTTAACGAAATCATGATTTCTTTTACTCAATTAAGTCCCAATACCTTATTAAGCATGAATAAATCATTTCCCCTATGTTTTAACAACACAAGTCCATTATTTTACCCAAACAGTTATTATTAACAGATTGGTGAAAACCCTAGCAAGACTAAAATGTTAATTTGAACCAAAATTAAGGGGCTTACCTTTAATTCCATGCATGGATTTAATCTCCAAGCTAAAATCCAAGCTCCATACTCTAAGTAGGCTTCATCAAATGCACCAAATAGCATCTTCTTCAATAATCAATGAACCCAGCAGTTGGTTTTTATCATCTTCATCAAGAAACAATAGATTCACACTTGGAATAGGAATCCCCTATCTAAATCATGGTGGAATCATGCTAAACGGGATCTAGGGCATGATTTTGAAGCATGGGAGAAGAAATGAAATGGAAAATAATGAAATGAAATGGGTTTGGGGCTTAAATAGTCATGTTTTTTTGGTGCTCCGACACTTCACAAAACTCTTACCACAATAGGGGAAAGTCTTGTCATGGCAAGGACTTGTTGGACGGCTAGAAAATGCATTTTTGAAAGCCATGCCACGGCAGAAAATCACCTTGCAGTGGTAGAAAATTGCCTTGCTGCAATAATGAAAAGCCTTGCTAAGGCAAAGTCTTGTTGTTTGCCTAAAAGTGAATTTTCTAGGGCCTTGCCGTGGTAAAGAAAAGCCTTGTCGCGGCAAGGTCTTTCTTTCCGATATAGTGTTAGTATTTTTATCATAACATTTACATATAATGTCCAAATGACCTTATTTTTAAATAATTTGAAAGCTAACTTCAAGACATACAACTTTCATGTCAAAAACGTTTCCCAAATCAGCATATAAACATGAAATGTTTTTTGATAAAGTAACCAAATTCATTCATCTTGTTATTTTTTAGTCATTTGGAACAATTTTGGTATGCTAGTCATAACTTCCTCATATGACATCTAAATTGAGGGATTTTTCTTCCACTGTATAGATAATGTTATGATTTACAACTTCTATGTTAAACATTATTTCAAATTATTCCATTATCCATGTAAAAAATCAATCACAATGATCCCTTTTTCAAATTTAGCATTTTCATAATACACACTTGTGTTCCTTTAGTTTTCTTCCAAAATTTTCACTTTTTCTCTCATCTATCATCACTAAACTTCTAATCATTTCATTTTTTATTACTCTCATGCATAATCCTCCTACAATGGTTATTTAAGAAATTAATTCTCACTTCAAACTCAATCGATAACCCATTCATCACAAAGGATATTCAAAATCAAAATTCACACTTATGAAATGTCATCCATAGCCTCATTTTATATCAAACACTTCATATACCAACAAGATTACTTACCACATATCATATGCATGAAATGGAACATGCTTATGCTATTTATCACTTTATTTGAAGTCAATTTCCAAAAATCACTCATTTAGTTGTTTTTAACAAAATTTCTCTAAAGTTTTTGCTATAAATGACTTCATATGTCATTTTTATTCTAAAATGCATCATGGTCTTAAACCAAGCTTCCCCACATATCACAATATTTATGATAATCATATTAAGTCATTCATATAGATTATAATTGTGTCTTTGCTCAATTTCACTATTTTAGTTCTTTTTCTTCTCATTGACTTTATATAACTCAAATTAGTGAAATTTATCAAATTCATAGAATAAACTCTACCCATTTTCACATGAGTAGATTTCAAACACCACAAGTGTTATAAAATCCCCTCCTTACAAAAAGTTTCATCCTCGAAACTTTCAAAATCAAGTAATTTTCTATTAATGTCTCAAATTTACAATCAAGTCATGACTTGCAAATCCGTCTCCAGATAATACACTATACAAGTTGTGACCTTCTGATCATATAAGCTGATCATTCACAATGGTCCTTAACTAATAGTAAAATTTATGTACATAATGCCTTATCTAAAGAATTCAAGGTATTCATACATTCCTCTCAATAGTAGCATTACCACTAAACATTATTTTACCCATACATGGCTTGCCATTTATAATGGGTACCACCAATTTACAATTCAATCATGCTAAGATATTTCAATTATCTTACATTGATTTTCTAATCATCCAATCAATTTTTTAACATAGTTTTCAATATTTTTACTTAATCTATTTTGGAATATACTGTAGTATAATTACAAGTTAATCCAAATAACCTCCAAACACCTTAATTAGCCAGATTTACATCATCATGATACTCAATATCAATAAGAACAAGTCTCGATAAGCCATTTTTCCAATTCCTCTTTTCTCATTATAACCATTCCAATCATCTAACACAAAATTTTCCATAATAGATGGCTTATCGTGTGTCATACATTAAATGGAACTACTATCATATGGATAATATAAACAATAACCAAAATTTCTAACTAAGAGTCTATATCCAATCGACTCTACATCTCATACTTTCATTTGCCTCCTACCAACCAGTACCATGCTCGAGAGGCTATCAACAAAGTGGAATCAACCATTATTAAGTGGACACAGCATCCCCAATTGTTATATGCCATGAATGTCATGAATGCCGTGAATGCCATGAATGTTATGAATGTCATGAATGCAATGGATATCCTGAATACCAAATGCCACCATACTGCCACCCTAGCAGCCGTCACCTCAAGGGTGTTGTGTCATTTTCTAATTGGACAGAATGGGTGGCCCCTTGTCAAGCTATGTCAGTCCATAAGTTTAATAGTATAGGCAGCATAGTCCTTTTCTAGATGGATTCCATCAGAAACCAAAGGAGCCATCCCAACAGGTATACAAACCTCAAATACGCAATGATTATATTCTTGTAGGCATCCTTATTACATATCAATTCTATTTCAAGAGGCATATTATTCCAAGCATGCACCTCAGTCATGCATCCAAGCCTCAATCAAATTGTCAATTATCCAAACTTAATCAATTAACCAATTCTCCACACCTCAATCAAATAGCCAACCCAATTTCACACAAATACTATTCTAGTAGGCATCCAAAGTTAAATTTAAACAAATGATATTAATTCAAAATTCAATTCCAAACAATTTATGTCAATATCCAGATCCAAAGTCAAACATACATCCTATTGTCATTTCCAATACAAGCATGCTTCACATTCTTAATCACTATCAAAGCAGGTCTCATTTTCTAGCAACATTTAATGTCCATCACATGAGGGAATACATAGATTCCTTTATCACAATTCACATCATTTTATCATATAATGAAGTATCGTTATAACACAACAATTCCACAAATGGCCAGATGAATACCTTTGAAACAATTTCTACTTTTATCCATCCCAATTCATAACATCGACACTTTACAATAGCCCAAATAGTGAACAAATAGTATAGCCACTATCTCTATCCAATCATTTATTTAACTTAACTACTCACAAACAAAATTATTCACTAAAACATAACATAATTTCAATAAACACAATCCAATTCAACCTTAGTGAAACCCAATGTTAATCAACACCATCATGGCCCACATAACTATTTATTCAACTCAACATGTCCATAAGCAAAGTTTTTTATTCACAAACTAAGTTTTTAATCAAAACTTTGTCAAGGAATCCACAAAGTATCTAACATATAATTCATTACAACATTTATTCAGTTATGAATTAAATCTATAATCCATCAAACCATAGATAAACATTTGGAAATCATATCACATCATACTATCTCAAGTTGAATTTATCAAATAACTCATAAGGGTTTATACAGTTGATTCCATTACAATTCAATCTAATAAACAAAATTAAAACTAGTTCAATATCCAAAATATGTGAACATCCAATTATGCTTCCCTGCGCCATCACCACGCTTCTCTATGCCACTCTAATCATAACCTACAGTTATCGTTGATATAATTACTCATTTAAATCGTGCTTATGCTATTACAATGCTCCTAAAGTCATTTCAAAATTCATCTTTTATTCATATCAAACTTCATTCATACTAATTACACATGATCATATCCTTACAGAATTATCCTTTACTTGACCTTTATTTTCTTTCTCAGGCCTTCCTATTACCCATAACTAATGTTCTCTTATGTTCTCAAATCATGATCAACTTATCCTTTGGCATGTCATTTCCTATCTTTGTTTTTAATATCTCATCATGATCGTAGGCTTATCACTTAGAGTCTACGACTTATTGCATAGATAAGACTTAGGCTCTGATACCATTCTGTCATGCCCCCCTTCCAAGGCACGACAGTACATTTTCCTCATAAATTCACTAAGATTTGCCCACTTTAAGGTGGGGTGCTTTGTCAAAAAATTTGGTAGAGCCTCATCTAAATTTCATCCATTCAAACTTGTACAATATTTATTAAATAAAACAAAATAATAACATAAACTCTAAAACACACACCCACACTCCCACAGCCCAAGATCGGCCCGAATCATAATGGTAGTATCCATAATTGGGATAATATCATTCTAATACAATATCAAATATACCTATCTATGACATGCCATAGATTTGATCATACATTAACTAAAATATTTCCACTACAATTATACAAACCCAATTCAAATATAATAATACATCACTTGAAACTTTTGAGTCCAATTATACAATTACAAAACAATTTCAAATGCAAATTACAATACCACACATATTTTCTATAAAATATAATAATGATCATCATCTTTGGGCTCCCTTGCTTGACCTGCTAGTTAAACATATAAATAAGTAGGCGTCAATCTGGGCAACTCAGTAAGTAGGCAAGTACTATAAAATAAGAATCAATATTCAAAAATATCATATAATCACATCCAGAACATTTCCAGAACATTATAATCATTCCCATCATGAAAATACAGTACATGAATCTTTCTATTCAACTCAACAATCCTTAAAACCATAGCATATCCAAAATCTTATTCACAATTATATAACATACAAAATCCATTTCTAAACCAAATTAAAAGATATTTTATAGTCTTGGCAAGCACATACATTGTCAAAATCAAATACTATTAAATTCAGTCCAAAGGATATTCACTATCCATCATACAAACAACCAAACCTGGAGACCATTAAATGGGATATTTGTATCCCATTCAATGTTACATAGAATAAAAAAACAAACCCTACTTACCTTAAGAAAGTTCAATTCCATAGCTCCTTAGATTCCATAACTTTTTGTCCAATCATCGCTCAGAGGCCCTACACAAGAATCATCCATTTTACATATGACAATGTCCTTTACTTACAAAAGCAATGTTAACTAATTCATGTTCGTCACTTTTAGTATATTCACAAGTACATTAACAATGAATTACACCCAAAAATAGCAATTGTTTATCTCATTCTATTCGGTTTTTATGGTTACCCTCAATACCCATTTTATATAATTCATTGAGCATATAAGTAATTCATCAAATAGTTCATTTACATCACTTACTTTATAAAAATTCCATAAAATATTTAATAGAATCTTCTTTCCAATCATACATACACATTATGCAACATGATCATCATTTAATTAATCATACAAACAAGTTAACTAGATCATTACCTTACTCAATAAACTACTTATACACATAATACCCAAAATCTTCTTTTTGTAATTAATTTAAATTATGAATAATAGCAAGAAATTAGAATTTCTTATACTCAATTCACCTTAAAAACACTACAACCAACCATTTACTCATTTCCCTCTTGATTTCATCCATAGTTCATATTGTTTTTCCCAACTTTCACTATGCACGTTTCATGCAAAGCCCTAGCTTAAAGAATCATGATTTCTTTTGCTCAATTAAGTCCCAATACCTTATTAAGCATGAATAAATCATTTTTCCTATGTTTTAACAACACAAATCCATCATTTTTCCCAAATAGTTATTGTTCACAGATTAGTGAAAACCCTAGCAAGGCTAAAACATCAATTTGAACCAAAATTAAGGGGCTTACCTTTAATTCCATGCATGGCTGTCATCTCCAAGCTAAAATCCAAGCTCCATACTCTTAAAGAGTCTCCATGAAATGCACCAAACAACATCTTCTTCCCCATTCCATGAACCTAACAGTTGGGTTTTATCATCTTTATTAAGAAACAATGGATTCTCAATTAAAATAGGAATCCCCTAGCTAAATCATGGTGGAATCATGCTAAATGGGGTATAGAGCATGATTTTAGAGGTGTAGGAGAAGAAATGGAATGAAAAATAATGAAATAAAACAAGTTTGGGGGTTAAAAAGTTGTGTTTTTCTGATGCTCCAATGCGTCACAGAACTCTTGCCGCAGTAGGGGAAAGCCTTGCTACGACAAGGGCTTGCTGGATGACCAAAAAATGTATTTTTGGGAAGCCTTACCAAGGAAAAAAATCATCTTGCCATGGAAAAAAATTGCGTTACCGTGGCAAGGTCTTGCTGAAAGCCCAAAAGATGATTTTCTGGAGCCTTGCCACGGCATGGTCTTTCTGTCCAACATAGTGTTAGTATGTTTATCATAACTTTTACATACAATGTCCAAATCACCTGATTTTTGAGGCATTGGAAAGATAAATTCAAATAATACAAATTTAGTGTTAAAAAATTTCCATAATCAGCCCTCAAATATGTCAAAATGTTCAATAAATTTTACCCATCTCATTCATCTTGTTATTTTTTAGTCATTTGGAATAGTTTTAGTATATTTGTCATAACTTCCTCATATAATATTAGAATTAAGTGATTGTTCTCCCATTAGATAAATAATTTCAAGATATATAACTTCTATGTTTAAAATTATTTCAAATTAGTCCATTATCCATGTCAAAAATCAATTACAATGATCCCTTCTTAAAATTCAGCATTTTCATAATACACACTTGTGCTCCTTTAGTTTTTTTCCAAAATTTCCAAATTTTCTCTCATCTATCATCGGTGAACTTTTAATCATTTTATTTTTTATTACTCTAATGCATAATCCTCCTCAAATGTTTCTTGAAGAAATTAATTCTTACTTCAAACTCAATTGATAACTCATTCATCACAAAGGCTATTCAAAATCAAAATTCACACTTATAAGAACCACTAATGGTTTCTTTTCACATAAAATACTTCGGATATCATAATAAGAACTTCACACACATCTCATAAATGTATTGAGACTTATTCATACTACTCACTACTTCATTTAAGGTCAATTGCCAAGAATCACCTATTCAGTTCTTTTTAACCAAATTTTCTATCATAAATAACTCCATAGGCCATTTTCATTCTAAAATGTATACAAAAATCAAATTAGTATTGTACACACATTAGAATACACATAATAAATATCTTAGGCTATTCGCATTGATCATAAATATTTTTTTTCTAAATTCACCATTTCAGTTCTTTTTCTTCTTATAACCGTTGCATAGTCTGAATTGATAAAATTTATGAATTTCAAGCATCAAACTCTAGCCAGATCCACATAAGAAAATTTTAATCACCTCAGATATCATAGAAGGCTATTCATATATCTCATAAACATGCTTTTGCCCAATTTCACTACTTAAGTTATTTTCTTCTCATTAACTTTATATAGCCCAAAATAGTGAAATTTATCAAATTCATGGAGTAAACTCACTCACTTTCACATGAGTAGATTTCAAACACCACAGGTGTTACAAATTGCTTGCATAATTACAATGAATAAATAATCAACAAATAGTTATATGGTAATTTCATAACTTTCTCACAGTATGAAATAGTTGAAATAACTGTCGATGATCCACACAAACATATTATGATTTTGATGGACAAATATTTTAGTATAATCTATGATTGTGTTATAACAATCCATACTTGTATCATGATTTTTTGATAAATGGATAATCTATATGATTGATATCTATTTACCATGCATGATCCTAAATGTTTGAATATCTATCTATCATAACTTTGAATATTTGAATGACTATATACTTAATTTATGAGTGTTTGTTTAAAACCTCTTCAATAAAAATTTTGTAAAGTTTGAATGTTATCCTCCCATGAATAGATTCTTCCTATTGATTTCATATCATGATCAGTAGTATGCTTAAACATTTAAGTGAGTAGTGAAAATGATGTATAGTTTAAACTAAAAAAAGATCTATTTCAATACACATCTCCCATGATCATGGTGGAGAATTTTAAAACCATAAGTTCACAACTTCTTGTGAAAATAGTGGTATCTTTTAAATCTTCTCTACACCAAAAATAGCTGAGTAGAATGGAGGGAAAACTAAACCTTACAAGAAATGGCAAGGAACATTTTGAGTGAATACAATCTCTCATAATAATTTTGGGCTGAAGCTATGAATATGGCCAGTTTCATTATAAATAGAATTTATACTAAGCCAATACTCAACAAAACTCTATTTGAGTTATATTATGACAAGAAGCCTAATGTATCATTTTTTCATACTTTTGGTTGTAAATGTTTTATTCTCAACAATTGAAAGGGAAACCTTGGAAAATTTGATAGCAAGTCTGATGAAGGAATATTCCTTGGTCATTCCATTGTTAGTAAAGCTTTTAGAATCTATAATTTGAGTAGTAGAGCTGTAGAAGAGTCTATTTATGTCAAGTTTAAAAAATCCACTAACTGTTTGAAAAAACTAAAGAACCTTGATGATGAAGTAGACAAACTTACAATAGATGTGGAGAGAATAAACTTGAAAAACCAAGATAAACAAACTCCACAAACAAAAATAGCAAGGGAAGGAGATAACAAACAATTTGAATCATCCACTAGTGAGGTATATGAATAAGGTAACTCTTCTCTTCCTAAAGATTGAAAATCCATGCATAATCATCCTGAAAATTAAGTAATTGGTGATGTGTATAATAGAGTTAAAACTAGATCATTGTATCACCAAATATGTGATAATTTTGCCTTCATTTCTCGAATAGAGCCAACTTGCATAGACCATGCATTAGAAGATGAGAATTAGATTTTAGCTATGCAAGAAGAACTAGACCAATTTAAAAGAAATAATGTGTGGACTTTAGTTCCAAGAACAAATTACCAAACAATTATAGGAACTAAATGAGTCTTTAGGAACAAACTTAATGAATTTGTATTAGTTATGAGAAACAAGGCAAGATTAATAGCAAAGGGGTATTGTCAAGAAGAAGAGATTGATTTTGATGAATCATACACTTGTTGCTAGGATAGAAGCCATAAGAATGTTGTTGACATTTGCATCTTTCATGAATTTTAAACTTTACAAAATGGATGTCAAATTTTCATTTTTGAATAGTTTCATTAATTAAGAATTATATGAGGAACAACCCCCTAGGTTTGAAGATTCTCATGATCCCAACCATGTCTTCAAACTCAAGAAAGCCCTCTATGGATTAAAGCAAGCTCTTAGAGCATGGTATGAAAGGCTAGGTAAATTTTTGATTAGAAAAATTTTATCTAAGGGTAAAGTCATTAAGGGTGCTATGAATGAAATTCTCATTGTGCAAATATATGTTGATGACATTTTATTTTGAGCCACTAACAAAAAACTTTGTTAAGAATTTTCTAAGATTATGTAGGGAGAATTTGAAATGAGTTTGATGAAAGAATTGAACTTCTTGGGACTGCAAGTAAAGTGGACAAAGGAAGGAAATTTCATACACCAAGCTAAATACGTAAATGAAATGCTAAAGAAATTCAATCTTGAAGATGGAAGAAGATATGGAACCCCAATGAGCATTTCCATCAAATTGGACAAGGATGAAAAAGGTAAATCTATTTGCCAACAATTTTATAGAAGTATGATAGGATCTCTATTATATCTTACTACAAGTAGGCTAAACATTATGTTTAGTGTATGTATGTGTGCTAGATTCCAATTAGACCCTAAAGAATTACATCTCATTATTGTTAAAAGAATATTTAGATACCTCTTAAATGCTCCAAATTTTGATTTATGGTATCCAAAGGATTCCGACTTTGAGTTAATTGGTTACTTTGATACTAAGTTCCCTAGATACAGAGTAGATATGAAGAGTACCTCAAGGACTTGTTAGTTTCTTTGAAACTTCATCATATCATGGTTCTCTAGGAGGCAGACATCCGTTGCACTATCAATTGCTGAGGCTAAATATATTTTAGCTAGAAGTTATTGTGCCTAGATTCTCTATATGAAATAGTAGCTTAGAGATTATGCTTTAAAATTGCTAATACACTAATTAGATGTGACAATACTATCGCTATAAATCTTTCCAGGAATGCTATTATGCATTCTATATCTAAGTATATGGAAATTAGGCACCACTTTATTAGAGATCATGTCCAGAAACACAATGTCTGTTTAGAATATGCACCAACTGAAAATTAGTTAACATACATTCTAACTAAGCCACTTCAAAGGAGAGATTTTGTATGATTAGAAGAGAATTATTAGTGATAGATCTATTTGTATAATGAAAATATCTTGATCATCACTTTATGCTTAGTATGATCTTAATGAATATCTCAATTACTGAATGCCATGTATATATGTGAATGCCATGTCAATTAAAAATTTTCAGACATAGATTTTTTAGGACATATCTACTCATGTCTGAAATCATATTTCTAGACATAGCTATTCATGTCCTAAATAACATTTAGACTTTACTCAATCTCATTTTAAGACATAGTCCTTCATGTCTGAAAATATGTTTTCGAACTTCACCACATTATCTTTGTGTCCATTTTCCAAGTCCTATTGATTATCTTCTTAAACCTCTAAAACTCCTATTACAAGAGTAAATCTCATTTTCATGTAGGAACTAAAATATTCCTCGCTGGCATTCTTATCTATTGACCAAACTTAGCAAACATTTATTAGAAAATTCATTTAAAATCTACTAGAACCTCGTATAAACCCCTTTTACAACTAAGTTACTATTAGGAGTAGTGCCTATTTAACTCATAATCATCCTCATGCTGCCAACGCAAAAGTGAAAACCAGAGAAAATTTAATCTATGTGATAGAGATCATGAGCAGAGAAAATGAAAGAAAGATGCATGCAGAAGAAAGTTCGCTGAAGGGAAGCAAACTGGACAGAGCAGTGGTTAAGATGTTTTGGATTAGAGATCATTCTTCTAGTAAATTTACTAAATCTCATGATGTTTTTGAAGAAGAAGAAAAGTGCTTAAATGAAGATCTACAAGAAATGTCATGTTCTTTAGAGATTGCAAGAACCATCTTCATAGGATTCCAAAGGTCAAACTTTCTAAGTTACCACCTTTTGTGGCCTAAGACTAAGAGAGAGAAGTAGCATTAGAAGCGACCCACTTCTCCCCTATCCAAAACTTTGCCCCTATCCAAAACTTTGAGTCCTCCAATATAACCTTCCAAAAGTAATGGATGCATACCTATGCATAACTCCAAACTTTTTGACAGATCATAATCAAGCCCCACCATAATCTCTTTGATCCCACCTTTTGTTCCATCCATCCCATCCGTGCTACACCCCTTTCAATGTTAATTTAGCACCCTTTTTGTACTAAAATATCTTTAAGTGTATTTCTATTTTTAATTTTGTTTGAATTGAAATGAAATGGGTTAAAGTTTTCTTTATTAATTTTGGGCAGTTTACTATCTATCTTGGATTTCTGCTGTACCTTTTTTATAATGACAAAAAGGGGGAGAAATATTTGCATGATTACGTGATTGTATATGCGAAGGAAAAATAAATTATATGACATAAAAGTTGCTATCTATATGATGTATATGATTAGAATTCAGTGTACCCATCTAGGGGGAGGAAGCACTAAGTAAGGGGGAATTATGTTATATATGAATAATCTCAAATTAGTTCCCATGTATGTTTTTTTAAATCTATTTGAAAGATAATTCGCTCAAATGTTTTATCATCATCAAAAAGGGGGGATTATTGAACTAAATCTTTTTACTAGGCTTGATTTTGATGATGAACATATCTAACCAGCTAAGTTTCAATGATGAGCAAAAGCACATGAGTTAAAGTTTAAGCTAATGATTATTATTTCCAAAGTGCGCAGTAACAAAAAATATATTAGGGAAATAGCATAAGTGGATAGCACATATGAGACTACATTAGAGACAAGATCCACAAATATATGAAGAAGAAAATGTAAATACTCAAATAAGAAACAATGACACTAAAACTTTGGAAAAGCAGCATGTGAGACAATTCCTAGACATGCCTCAAAACATTGCCAAAGTAATTCAGATTTGTGCTAAAACTCAGATACAACCATCTCATTTTTGAACATAGTCAAAGTTTAGTCATGTAGACAAGGCAAATCACACTAGTCCAAGTCTGAAATTATAATTCGAGACATGGCAAAGTGTTTCTAAGCATGCCAATTCACTTTAAGACATGACTAAATATGGTGTTACAAGCTGAACGGTTCATCCAAGTATGAAATAATAATTTCATACATGGCCACTCAAATTTAGACATGGAAAATCATTTCAAGACATGGAAGAAGGCAGTCAATTGCAAATCTAAGCACTAATCCAAGTCCAAAATTTTAATTCCAGACATGACTGTTCAAAACCCAGACATTACAGTTCATTTTAAGACATGGCCAAGCAGTCAATTTCATGCTAATGAGTTCAACAAGTTTGAAAACTTAACTCTAGACATGGAAACTAAACTCAGACATGACTCAATAGATCTCAGACATGAAAACCTGCTAGAGAGCTCCATCAGACAAAAAATTCTATCGATTCACTAACAATAAATGAACGTTTTCTTCTCCTATGGGCAGAATTTGAATTCAACTATAAAAAGAGTAAAGTCAGGATGTTCAAAGAAGTTACAAGGATTATATATCATTGAGAAAAGTAAGGAAAGAAAAATAAGATCATTTATTCTTAGACATTAAGTTTTCTTCTAACTCTATAGTACCAAAACGTTATCTACATTCAAAGCTTATTCTCTGCAATAATTCAAGGGACCAACAACCTTGGCCAAGATTTTAAAAGCTCCATTCCATTTTAAAACACAAAGCCCCCCCCCCCCCCCCCCCCCCTCTCTTGAGCTACCTTAGGATGGGACCAATAGCCTCTTGGCAATTGTAACTCGCATGGTCAGGCTTGCCACAGTTGTAGCACAAGAGAATATCTTTTTTCTTGTACTTGTTTATGAAATTTTGGGAATTACTTTTAGTATTCCTCTTGAACATGGTTCTGAATCTTCTGCTCAGCATCACCATGTCATCATCATTTTCATCTCCACTCATTTAAGATTTACTTTGTGAATCATCTTCTAATTCATCTCTCAGTGCTATTGATTTCTTTCCTTTTGGTTCTTCTAGAGCTATCTACTTCATTAGAACTTCGTGAGTCATGAGCGAACCCATAAGTTCTTCAACTTTCATCTTGTCCAGGTCTCTTGCCTCCTAGAGAGCTATGACTTTTGTCATCCACTACCTTGGCAAAGATCTTAAGATCTTCTTCACTATTTTGGGTTCCTCA
Organism: Pouteria campechiana; assembly: GCA_036873735.1. Taxonomy (NCBI): domain Eukaryota; kingdom Viridiplantae; phylum Streptophyta; class Magnoliopsida; order Ericales; family Sapotaceae; genus Pouteria; species Pouteria campechiana. Next base: position 14,874 of record JAYJMB010000166.1, read on the forward strand.
TATTTTTCTCCAAGACCCTCATTGGTGATCTTTCGAAATCTTTCAAACACTTATGATATTTTTTAATTGTCTTACATATGGAAGGCTTTATTTTTCTACACAAGTACATTGATTTTGGTCTCTTTAACTTGATAATCATGTTCAATTCAACTTATCCCAAATCTCCTTTGCTGAGGCACTTGCGGAAATCTTTTTGAACTCAGAAGGTGATAGTGCATAGTAGAGGTTATTCTTAGCTTTAACATCTCTCTCTACTAATACAATGTCTTCAACAGTATATTTATCTTCTATGTTCATAACAGTCTCCCCATCTTTAATGATTTGCTATGACTTATAGTCAATGGTGATCAAAAAGTTTTGCATACGCATCTTCTAGTACCCATAATTGGTGCCATTGAAAAACATGAGTAGTTGACTATCCTTTAACTGTGGTGTTGTGAATTGTGTTGGCCATAAGGATCACTTCAAGCAGTCAAAGTAACTGATTATCAAGATTAACTATTAAAACCTGGCTTTGATATCAATTGTTGGTCCCGGTCTAAGGTAGTTCAAAGGGGAGGTGAATTGGGCTTTTAAAGTTTTGGCCAATTATGAAATCAAAGTGCTAAAAATAAAGAGAAATCAATTATGCGGCACAAAGTACATAGGTACTTTTATAGTGGTTTGGCCCAACAAGGTACCTACTCCACTCTCTGAGTCAGCCTCTCTTGTTGCACTTAGTTTTCACTAAACACCTGTTAGTTTTATAAGCTCACCAACAACTTAGACACGTTGGTTTTCAGAGCTCACCAATAAACTTATACAAGTTGGTTTTCGAAGCTCACAAACAAACTTATACACATTGGTTTCAAAACTCACCAATAAACTTATATAAGATCAGCAAGCTCCTTACTTGTTATCCCAATCAACGAAAGATGTAAAAAAATGCCTCTTACATAGTTTAAGTTTGTACATAATTAAATATAACAAAAATAAATGTATTGCGATAAATACACAGTAATAGACTCCATTAAGCTTTTGCAAAGAATGTTCTTTGAATGCAGATTGATGTTTTTGTATAATGGAGTTTGGAAGAAAACTTTAATGTCTAAGAGTAAATGCTCTTGTTTGCTTCTCAAATTTTCTAACTTGTTTCTCTCTTTTTGGAATGACCTCTCTTTACTCTTTTTATAATCTGGGTTCAAATTTTGCCCATTGGAGAAGATGTTGTTCATTAAATGCTAGCGAATCAACAAGATCTTCTGCCTATTGTAGCTTTCTCATGGGTTTTCATGTATGAAGTCTACTTGGCCATGTCTGAGTTTTGATTCTATATTCAGAGTTAAGATTTTAGACGTGCTTGAGTCATTCAACTTTAAAATGGTCTACACTTGGCTATGTCCTAAAGTGAACCATCGTGTCCAAAGCTGAATAGTCTTGTTCGAAGTTGAATTTCAGACTTGGACTGGTGCTCAGCTTGCAATAGACTTTATTCTCCTATATTCAAAAATGAATTGCCATATCTGAAGTTAATATATCAAACTTCGATTGGCGTGAGTTGTACTTGGTCATACAACTTACTTTTGGCTATGTCCAGAAGTGAGTTGGCTATATCCAAAGTTAATATTTTGGACATGCCTCTTTAGTAATAGTGATGTCTAGGATTTAGCACTTGGATTTTCGAACTTAGACTTCTAAACACATTTGGTCTCTCTCTTTAGTCCTCAACAGTGTCCAAGTCTAGATTCTTTGTTCGAGAATGGCTTTGTAATTCTAGTATCTTGGCTAATTATTCAATGTTCAAATTGATTCTATGTTTGAGATTTGTCACACAGTGTCCAAACTTGCTTTTTCAATGTACGAATCTTTACTTGAATCTAGAACTTAGATTATTTTCTCTAGTTTGAAGCATTGTTTCTATCTAACTTTTGGGGCTTTTCTAAGATACTTTAACGATGCTTTGAGACATATTAGGAAGTTGTTTCACACACTATTCTTCAAAGTTTCAGTACTATTCTTTCTCATTTGAGCATTAACATTTTCTTCCTCATAAGCTAGTGGATCTTGTCTCTGATATAGTCTTGTATGCGTTGTACATTTATATTATTTCGCTGATATATTGTTCATTACTACACATTTAGGAAATCTTGATCAGTAGCTTAAACTTTCACTCAAGTGCTTTTGCTCATATCAAAATTTAGCTGGTTAAATATGTTCATCATCAAAATTAAGCCTAGTAAAGAGGTTTGGTTCAACATTATGTTCTTTGGAGGAAACAAGAATCATCATTATGTAGGTCCAATGGCCTTATATTCAACTCAACCTCCTTTTGAGGCCAATGAAGAGAAGAAAAGAAGAGAGTATAGCAGCAACAACATCCTTCTTTTTTCACTCACCTTCGCATCCATTTTCCTCATCCAAAACTTCTGCCCCTCCAATGTGACCTTACCAAAAGTAATGGACACATGCATCTGCATGCTTTCAAACTTCTTTGAAAGATCATAATCGGGCTTCACCGCAAACCATTTTCTTCTCCACCCATGCCTTTCATCCATCCCATCCCTGTTGCACTTCTAACAATTTTATGTAACTTTGCTTGTAGCGAACTGCAATGAAATATTTTTATCTATTTAAGTAAAATTTGTATGTCTTATTTTTCTTCCCACTACCTTTTTTATTATGACAAAAGGGGGAGAAATACAATAAATTGTAGGGAGAAATTTGAATGTTTAGCAATCAATGAAAATGGGAGAAATCCAGTGCATCCATTTAGGGGGAGTTCCAGATGTATTTTGCACGAAGTTATAGGGAACTATGTATGTTTTGTTATGAGTTAAATATTTCTATTTAGTTCTCATGTGAGTTTGTATGACACGTCTTATATTTTTAAAAGGTAATTCAATCAAATGTTTCATCATCATCAAAAAGGGGGAGAATGTTGAACCAAACCTCCTTTGCTTAGTTTGAATTTGATGACAATCAAAAGCATATGAGTGAATAATTAAGCTACTAACTATTATTTTCCTAAGTGTGCAATAACAGAGAATATAATCAAGAAAATAACTTCAATTAAGTGGACAGTGCATACGAGATAAAAATTAGAGACAAGATTCACCTTAAATTAAGAAGAAAATGTAAATGCTCAAAGACATATGATCCCAGCCTTTAAGGCAAAATCCATGGTTAAGGACATGTCTGGCATCATTCATGTGCTTCAAGTCACTTTGGATGCATTCTCAAATGCTACTAAGGTATATCAGACAAATGCCTAAGTTTGGACACAGTCATGACTTCAACACATACATCAAAAGGAAAGAAACTAAGTTCGTACAAAGTGAAGCTAAGTTCCAAACATAGATGAAGGTTCGCACATATGGAACTAAGATAGGACACTATGAGGACATGTTTGGATGAAAAACCCAAGTTCAGACTATTGAGTCTAATCCTCCCACTTAGCTTGATTTTGATGATGAATGTAATTAAGCAGTAAAGCTTTGATGATAAACAAGTAAATGTGATAAGAATGCAAAATGTCATATTTTATTCTCCTAATACTTTATCTTTTGCACCTATTTGATTCCTAAATATACTCATTAT
>JAYJMB010000168.1:4160-15058 GCA_036873735.1 Pouteria campechiana
ATTTTTTATTTTAATATTTATTATTTACAAAGTAAATTTTGGAATTTTGTTGGCATTAGGGGCAGACTAGGTGATTGGGATTCGTTCATTGTTAAAGCCATAGAACTTGGTCTTTGTGTTATATATGTCACATTACAATGGTCTAGCCGAGTGCCATGGAAAGCAAGTGATCAGTCTCACCTCTTCACTTGATGGGTCTGCTCAATTCATAAACGATCCTCTTCGGATGGAGATAACATACCGCATTTCAATGGTACATGAGTCCCAACATAAATACCATTAGCCGCATGAAATGAAATACATTTTGAATACATCAATCTTGGCCGACCCAAAACCAACTAATTGAGATAGGCTCACCACACAAAACATTATAATTGTCAACTTAGCCTAAATTAAATTTTCCAACGGAAAAATTCCTATATTACATCATGGGAAATTCTCATTTTCAGCTGAAGCAAAATCAAGCCGAGGATCCAATTAGTGAACTTGATGGCATTCTTATCATCGATTTTAGCTGGCACATATGCAACGAGGTTGTCTCACACTAAAAAATCTTATGATGGACTTCATTTTGTGGCCCATTTCAATTTTGATTAGTATCCCAAGGTAATGCACATCCGATGGGTGAATTGGATGATATTAAATGAATCACAATTTCCCAACAAAGCAGTCTGTGCACCTTAAGAAAAACTCCCACTAATTTGGAAATTATAAAAAGATTGTAAATTATTTTCAGCACTTAAGTAGGGTTAGCTCATTTGAGGTTTCCACACAATCCATTTGCCAACTTTGTCTCCCTAAGGTAATCTCTAGGTTAGGCAAGCTTGTAAGCTGCTTAGAACCTAAGTGAGGAGATGGCAATATGGTGGTATAATACAGTTGGTTACTTCCCATGATGCCTGATGCATGGCTAGCCTCTCGATATCCATCAACCTGTATCAACAGAAACCATTAACAAGAAAATAGTTATCAGAACACCCTACCAGGCAAAGTATTAAGTTGGCATTTATTCAAGAATATACGCTGTAATTCAAAAGTGCAGATTGAACGCCTACTCAAAAAAATCAGATCAAGATAATAAAATTAAGATGATTATAATTATACTTTTATTCCACCCTTAAAATAAAACATTAATCAGAAGATATAATTCACTGAAATGTAAAAGGCTATGGGCCTGCAGCTTTTCAAATGCCTTTTTCATAAAAAAAAACTATGACATAAAAGTGGAGTAATATCATTTATATTGCACTTTTTAAGATGGAAATCATACTTTAGCACTTAATTTTGAAGGTTAAGATAAATAAGCAACAGTAAAAGACTTAATTTTGAAGGGTTAAGATAAATAAGCAACAGTAAAAGCTTTGAATTATGTTGCTTTAAACCCCTTGAGATACTTGACATAGAGGGTGTGTGAGCAAATCCTGCCCTTTAAAAATATCTATGAAGAATTAAATCCATCCATCATTTTTCTTTTTTTTTTTTTAAATGGATAGATTGGATTGGCTAGTCAATCTGATTTTATGACTCTAAGGACATAAAATGCTTGATGTTTAAAATTCGTTGGAAGAAACATAGGCCCAGATGCAAGTACGAGCACCATGACCTAGATATGCACAAACAGCATCGGATTATCTCTTACACAAAAGTGGAAGAGGAAAATTTATGGAGCCTCTACCTTGGTTTCAAACCCATCGAAGCTGAAATGGGAGTGGGTTGGTGCATTTTCTTTGGTTGATGGACTCCATTCGCTTCCTACCCTCGACAGCCAAGGCTCTCTGCAGGTAGTTTCAAATCGTATTCATTAGCCATAGGACATTTCATGGAAAGTTAATGGTATCAAATATATATATATATATATATATATATATATATATATATAACCAATGATTAGGGCGGCATCATTTTTCCTTTTGGCAGAGCTAAACTGAATGCATGTTGGCTCAAACTCAATCAACTGACATTGGAACATTGCATGGTATATCATATGTATATTTCACTGACCCAACCAAACGCAGCCAATGCGTAATGCCTAGGATTTCAAACGTCTACTGTCTATAGCAGGTGAATGAGCTGTCATTCAAAAGTAGAAAAATGCATTGGGTGGGCAATCCTACCATTTAGGATGCAATTTGAATCGATATTTGGAGATGAAAAAAATAACTCTTTCATTGAGTTGTGCCATTTGAGTGTGCTCTGGGTCCACAGTCAACGCTACCATGTTCATGTACCACCGTTTCTAATAAGCTATGGCCTTATTTTAGCTAGGGGGAAAAAACAAACATCTAGCAAGCATTTACCATATATTATATACATTGGAACAGCAGTTGTTCCTTCAATAAATGAGGCATCCTAATCCACAAACAATGATGTTATCAATTCCATGGATATTAATGTAACTTACACAGCAAGCGTCTCCATCCATCAAAAACGAGAACAGCCACATGCATTAAAACCCATGTGTATTAATATATGTCGGAATATATTACATTAACTTCCAAAATCTCATCTAAATTCAATAACACAACACTCGGGGCATGTGCATTCACATGTGAATGCTTCGATGGCACCCATACTCATGCACCCAAAAATCGTTTGCATTTTGGGTTGGTGGAAAGGAGAAAAGATGCACAAACCTTGGAGATTTTGGCTCTTGTGTAGGCATGTCGGGAGCATGACGAGTGAATACATTGTTTGCTTCGTCACACAACAGCTTGCCCTCCCTTTGATCGATTCCTGTGCCCTGGTTCAAACCCACATCCACCTGAACTTGCCCTGCAAAATTCATCAGCTTAAGTGCCATTTGCTTGAGTTTATCAAAAAAACCCAATACAAAATCACGTAGCTGAATGAAAACCTTCAATTAAAAACACATTGTGGTACTTGATCTGACAGTAAGAGTCATAAGTTTCAAAATACCGCCATTTAATGGAATATAACAACTGTGATAACAATTGTCTACGAATTAAACCATTTATTTGTCAAAAAAGATCATCAATTTAATGCATTTTTTAGTATATTTGTTTATTGTTATCTTGGTTATGTTTCACAATTGCTGCCATATTTGGATTATTGTAGCCCGATGCAAATTTGTAAATCATAATAGCTATATATAGTTCAACAGTAAGAGATTTATAACCCACATGAACATTGATGTATGGATTTTTTGTGTTTTATTATATGTATATATCCATGATGTGGGTACTGTACAAACGAACGGGAAAGGTTTTGGAAAATCAAAATACCTGCCCCTTTGTCAGTGCTCTTCACTGTTCTATACATCTGCAAGAATACCCACAAACAATAAATCAAAAGTCCACACAGATAAGATGACTCTCATGAATCAAGATGCCATTTTGTCCTTAGCCCTTGTATTTCCACTCTCCCATCCCACCACCACAAGACCCTAACAACAACAAACTAACAAAAAATAATAATAATTAACAGTACGATGCGAGCAGGAGCGCTAAGTTTCTGAGATACTATAATTTGGTACCTGGGAGGTTCAAACCCTAGAGAAATGGTCTCCTGTTTCCTACCTGCAAATGGCTCTTTACATGTGCAAGTGTTAGATCCTTTACATTCATTAGCTCCAAGACTGACTTGGGTGTTGCCCCTGTCATGACAAATTCAAAGAAAATCTCAATGAACTTTATTAAATAATCACACGGATGTTGTGAATTCCACAACAAATATGATTTTATTATGAAAATGGGAAAAATAAAAGAAAAATATCCACGAAATTCTCTCTCTCTCTCTCATGTGTGTTTGTGTTTATGCATGTCAGTATGTTTTCTTACTCTCATGGCCTCCAAGGAGTTCCACTGCATGAACAAAATGTGCATGGAGAGTTGTTGTCCATCTCATTCTTGGAGCCCTGATGCTTCTTTTTCCTCCACCCACCACTCTCGAGTTCCGCTTGAATTCCCGGCCGTAGTTTTGAGGTTGATGGATGTGGTAGTGGCGGTGCAACTGCAAGGCTGGCGTTTCATACGTTGCCATCTCGAACCCTAAACTCAATGTAGGCTCTTGGCGACGAAGATCAAAACCACCTCTATCTTGGTGCAAGAGCCCTTGATCTTGGCTCAAATCGCTCCCACTGCTACCTGAATCTGTTGATGAATTTCTGTCGCCCAGAAATGATCTCACCATCAACCCTTGTGCACTTTCATCTCTTGCTCCACTGGAGATTGATGGTGGGCAGATCTGTAATGATAGATCAGGCAACGCCGGTGTGGTTGCCATCAGAACTGAGCTGACAAACTTCAATGGGAGATCCGAAAATTTAAAGATATTTGAAATAGGCTGATAGAAAGTAATGTAAGGCGGGGTTGGGATCAAACAGTTGAAGAAAATGAAATAATGGTGGAATGATTCGCACACCCCACAAGAGAGAGAGAGAGAGAGAGAGAGAGAGAGAGAGAGAGAGCTAAGGAATGAAGGAAAATTGGAGAATGAGGAAGTGGATGAGGAGAAAAATGAGCTAATAAGGAATGAAGGGGCAGAAGGAGAATAAGAAAGTGGAAGAGGAGATGTGGGGTTTGAAAGAAAAAGGGAAGGTGGGAAGATGTAGTGAGAAGTCAGTGATTATAACATGAGTGGCTTATGATTTGCATGTGTGTTTTAGACTTGGGATAGCGGATTGTAAGAAACAGATTGCATTTAGTAGGTGTGTTAGGTTGTCTTAAATGGAAAATCGACACGAGCGAGCGAGAGAGAGAGAGAGAGAGAGAGAGAGAGAGAGAGAGAGAGAGAGAGAGATTTTTCTTGCTTACTGTAAACGGTGGTGCAGGGATTGATTGGTAGTGCAGCAGAGAATGATTGGAACTCGCGCGAGAAAGTATTTGTTTTAAGCTTCTGAAAAATCCTGCAATCGCACAGTTTTCTGAGCTTCCATCAAGGCCATCCCAATCTTCACCCTTCCATCAAATCAACGGATCAGATCACTCATCTCTATCATCAGTAGAAATATCATCTTACGACCGTTCATTTTCTTGTCCATCTCTTATTCTCCTATCATAAAAGGGAAACCTCAGGTTCCACATGGGTCATCCCAATCTTCATCATTCCATCAGATCAACGGATCAGATCACCCATCTCTATCGTTATTTGAAAGATCCTACCACAACCGTCCATTTCCTTGCCCATCTCTTAATCCCTTGATCATAAATGGGCCTCTCCATTTCTCTGCATAAATTAAATCCTCCACGAGAGATGGACAGTCCCGATCATTTTTAAGATTGGCCACGTGGACAGCACAGGCGCCTCGGGAATAGCGCTCGGCACTGCCATGGCTCAGACTCATAATTCCTCGGTGGAATCCGGACATGTCTTTGACGTCCAACCGTTTTCTGCGTTTCTTATGCTTCCATTGCCTTCTCGTGAACGCATATCCCTGGGCACTAATACCACTCACCACCTACAACCAACTGTACCACATTTCTCAGACCTACAATCTTTACAGCTGATTTGCCACCTTCGAGGACGGATTCATACCCTGAATACCATTTTTCATGTTTTCTCCTGATGATTGGAAATAAAATGATTAGCTACAATATCAGGATGATTTAATAATTAATGGACGGTTCTCCGTTGTTTCCAGATTTATAGTTCAAATAATCCGATATTTTTTTCAGTTTATTTATATTCTTTGAATCTAATCACCAATTTTTAAAAGTATTTTCATAAAAAATAGATAATTTTACAAATATTTCAAAAATGTAAGTAAAACTTTAATTAGTGTAATTATATCTGCATGCACCCTTAAAAATATCATATCTCGGATAAATTGAAGATGTTTTTGCGAGATGAGTGTGGCATGGTGCAGGGCCGTCCAGCAACATCTCTCAAATGCTCCTGCGGATTTTCAATGCCGCTTGGCCCGCTTCTGGCCCGTTGCTGGGACGAGAAGGAAGCTCAGCTATCCCTTTCCGATATATTGCCAAAATGTCGCGATACGAGATGAGAGCATCTCGGCCGGAAACATCGCGGCGGCACGCAGGCAGCAGCACGCATGCGCCCACCGCACTTTCAACGGCCTCCATCTATGTTGCCTCCCGAGTGCAACGTGGCAGTAATCTGACCGTCGGATCTGCTCCTTGACCCCACTAGTCCTCGGTCACGTGGGTGCTACGAGACGACCATAAAGAGCTTGAACAGGTGAGAATTTATTTTTTTTAATCTTTTTCGGCATTTTCAATATGTTGTATATTCAGCATCTTTTGGTGATCCGCGGAGCATATGATCAACATACCCATATGGTTCGAGGCCACAGATTGTACGGGATTGATCACCCCATCACCTCAGATGGACGGTTGAGATTGGAAAAAATGAACTAAAACACATAAATTTTTATTCAATCTCTTTTAATCCAAAGAGTGAATGATGTTAAATGGCGTTTTTGTCTTTATCTTGTGTCATGAGGAATGGATCATAAAATACCATGTACGAAAACGGACTATGTTTAACTCGACGGTACGGAGGACTACCGTATAAACTCCTGGGTGGAATAACAATAAGATGCCCAAGCATCTAATGTAATTTATTCAGAAGAATTTGGGTGTGAAAAGGTAATCATTTGTTAATCGATTATGAAGATGCGGTCAGCGGTTGATGCGATCGATTCATTGGAAAGCGTATATATGCCTCATTTTTCTATTGTATTTGCATGGAAAAAGATTCTTCCATCCATCCATCCATCCATACTCTCTCTAAGCACTCTATCCAACCACTACAAATCCCATAGCTAGCTTTATCCGACCAATCTGATCTTGGGAAGTGCTAAATTTATATTGTCAGGAGGTTGCGCGGTGTGGATTTGCTGTAGGTAGTAATTGCTCCCTCCATTTTGTGACAATCTGATGACCTGTGAACTGTAAATTGTCTGCACAGCTTTAGATATTCTATGATGGTTGATGGACAGTGGACTTCTCATTTTTCTCGCCATAAAAACCCATAAAATTTGATAGAGCATGACTAAATATGAGCATAGATAGCAGACATATATATATATATATGTATGTATAACTGTAAAGAAATAGAAGTGTTAATGGATAAGATGATAACTATAAAGTAAATAAAGAAAAAATAAATGAGATTTTTTAGATGAAAAGTAAAGATTAAAAATACAGGTATAATAAGAAAAAATGAAGTTTTTAGTGTGGATAAATGTTGCATTGGAGGAACGAGAATATTTGTACATCCTTTAGCTTTCACATAATGTAACATTTAGACCGTTTTTATCAATGAAGTTATTAATAGAAATGGGAACCAAAATTGGAAGCCAATCTTCCATTTTATCTTATCAAAACCTATGTTCCATTTTATCTTACCAAAACCTACTTTCATAAAAATACTATCATGTGGCTTGGATTTAGCAATTGTGGGTCACCAAAAGATTCAAAAGTATGAAGCTGTAGCATGTCTTGTGGGAAAATTATATGACAATTTCCCAATGTCCTGCATTTGACAAGTGGAGTCCCAACGGGCATCCCGTTAATTCATTTGTGGAGCTAACAGATAGATGCTTGGTCACTTCCTCTAAGTCGATCTTTACCGGACTAGGCCAAAAATTGAGCGTTTAAGATGCATTTTTTGATAATATTTTTGAGGCATAGTCCACCCATAATGGCCTTTATGGGCTAAAAATTTGGTGGGTATTTAGCATGAGAAATTTGAATGCTAAATGTTGAAATTATTCCCTATATTCTTTGAGTTAAGTCAACGCCATGGATCTTCTTGCAATTTAAGTCCCTATTTTGAAGTTTGGAATTTTTGAGCAATAGGAATGTCGCTTAATGCCCAAATGCCATCCTTTCTTCCCTTCTTCTGATGCCTTGCTATTATTATTTTCCCTTTACAAGTAGTCACTACTCTCTTTACATGCAGCTTGGCACTTTCTTTCTACAACCAAGTTGCTTGGATGCTTTCTCTTTGCATGTATTTCTTAATTTCCATGCATGTCTCTTTAGCTTTCCATATACTCTTTCTTCCTTTCACCACATGCCTTCCACAGGCTATTGGATGCAGGCAACAAGCAGGAAGGTATATTTTAGACCAAGAACATGACAATGCATCTAAAAAATAAAAACTGAAACAGTGTGATTCTCTTGTTGTTATAACTAGGTGGGGACAAGAAAATGTAAATTTAACACAAGCTGTCGCATAATTAGGCCTTCTACCTAGACAAATAACAAAGATGTTTGATGATCAAGACAGACAGTTCCATCCACAATCATGTGGATGTGTGTAACAGCTGTTTCCTGGAGGGATATATCAATTTTGAGGATATGGGTCAGATGGGTATTAGAGTCAAATGGATTGATTTTAGGATCATGACTCACCAATGTAGTGTCCGGATTATTGGGGTAGGAGGAGGTGTAATCTTTACATCCTTATTTACAGTGTAGGTAAATATTGCATTTATACTTCTTCTTTTACTATTATTTCTACTTTTCAATCATCATTTCTATTTTTTCTATCATACAATTACAATTTTTTTACTCTCTATCTCTCTCTCTCTCTCTCTCTTTGCATTTTCTAATCATTACCTTGCTTTTTTATGCCAATCATTCACGATACCATCTCCTATCCTGTATTTATCATTCTATTATCTCTTTCATATTATATCATCTTTTGCATAACACACCATATTATATTCTCTATTAAATGTGTCCAAACATGTCCTAGTGCAAAGATTCCATGATGCTGAAAAATATACAAAGAGAACTGTCCAACTTCTAGAATTCAAAAGCCTATTCTGCTTCCGAAGTACATGGGTATTTTTTTAAGACAGATTTCTAAATACTGTATGAAAAGATAAGGAGGTACAGCTGTTGCATTCAAACCTCTCAAGCAACACCAATAAAACTTTTTCCACTAGCATTTTTATTTGGATGAACCAACATACACACTTGCAAATACCATTGAATATCCCTTGACTTTTGAGACCCCACTGATTTAGTGGATTGCTCTTTCTTTCAAATCATGCAACCATCATGGTATGGCCCACACTTTTCAAGCGCTTGGATTTCTACAGATCAGACATCTTAGCAGTAAATAGACTGTTTCAGATTCAATATACATGCATCTGATGTGGCTGTCATTTCTTGAATGAGAATCTCTCTGCGGTACATTTAACACCCAAGCTCTTGCAGCAGGGCTCTCACACCAACCAGAATTAAGAAGGGAGCCTTGTTTGGTACTCTGGCAGAGAATAATTCACACTCAGAGAATGTAGAAACCCCATAAATGTGGAAAAACTCTAAAGTTGCCAAAACCCTTGGTTTGGACTTTGGTCCATGCCATAGGAATCACTTCCGGAAAGTCATAATTGGTATATAGATTTGCTAATCTCTCAACATCTGTTGTTTTTCCATGTTTAGTTGTGGTTTATGATTGATAAAAGCTTAAGCAAATTTTTTCCCAACAAGTTGGAAGTGGGTGTGTATCAACTATCACACACACCAGAGTACAAAATCTTCTCTCACCGATGTAAACTGGCACAGAGATAAATAATTGAGATTTATTGGTTTGGTGACTAAAATAATTGAGCTTTAAAAGCTATCACACTTTTCATTGTCAGCATCAGCATCAGATATGGTCCTTGTCAAAAGGAATGCTAGTCAAGATGCATGTGCTGGATGGGAGGTGAAAATTCAATGCTCTGGTATACGCTTTTTTATTTAGAATGTTTCCCCCCTTAAAATCCACCTCTCTGATGAATCTATCAACCACACCACGTTTGGTCATATCCTCTTGAGGAGGGTATCTTAGTCATTTTGCAGTCAAATAGGATTTTGAGATTCGTCATTAGCTTCCCATTTTGCTACTTTAGAACAGAGGGCATCAGTAATGAGATCGTATTGACCCTAATCTTGGTAAGGTCCCTTTTTGTCTCCTCATTAGGACATCATTAACAAGATCCAAACCAACAATCATACTGAGAGTTTCTTGTTTATCAAAGAACCTGAAAATCCTTTTCATTAAAGTTCTTGATAAAGCCTCAAAGTTAGAATTATTTGAGAGTAAATGTGCACCAATCAAGAAATCTTCCCTTGCTTATGAGTATGACAAATATCTGATTATCTATTCACTCCATAGCATCTCTCCTACATAGATAAATAATTTTATAGAATTTTATAATTTCGAACATGTTTTGAATTAATCTAATTATTATTTATATTTTGCAGATCATTTTATACATTTTTAGATAGCATTATCTTCATGAATCCTTGATTAGAATGATTTTAACTATTTTAGCCAAATATATAATATTAATTATGGTAATCAGTTCAAAAATATTATTAAAAAATATATTATAGTTGTCTTAATTAAGAACAAGAATCTTAATAAAAGGTTCCCTTCTCAAATAATGGCCCATCATCTAAACTATGCATACCATACCTCAAATTAATTAGTTTCCATCTGCAATGTCTTCTCTTCTTAAATTCAAGCTCGATCTATTCACTAAAAAAGGAAAATAAAGGAATGATGGAAAACTATGAAAAAAAATATATTCTGTATGTCCTCCTCCATTCTTTCATCACCAACTAAAACTTGGAGGCATAGGTGATTAATTTTGTAACTTTTTCAGCGTGAATCTTTCTTATGCACTGCCACATATGGAACTGTACATGATGAAATCCTAACCTTTTATTGATCACACAGCCTTTTGTATGCATATCTGCTGTCCACTAGGCTGGGGACAGATAGGGATAATGACTTTGGTAGTAGGTAATAATGGGTGGCAGTGGTACGGGGCATTGGGTGGGTGGTACAACTTCTGAGCTAGCGCATGTCTCACGACGCTGTGCCGTGTGTCCGAGTCTCCCAAATGTGGTGCACAGGACCCCATACATCTACAAAGTACAATTCCACTTTAGTTTCACCTTGTGCTTGTC
>JAYJMB010000169.1:0-18439 GCA_036873735.1 Pouteria campechiana
TAACTCAATTTTGTTGGCTCTCCACATGTAATTTTAAATTCTTATTCACCTATTAATTATTAATTAACATATATCCTTATCATTCTCACATTAACATAGATATTTTATCCATTTATATAATTTTATTAATAATAAACTTCCTCAAAAATTCAATTTTACAGTATGCCGCATTGTAAAAATCACTAAAACTTTATAATAGTGAACATTTATATTTTTGAAATTTTCAGGGCCTTACACATGACCTCCCCAGTATCTATAATATCCTGACTTATAGAGTTTTCATTGCAATGTTCTAAATGATATTGAACACTTTCATCATTAGTAACGCAATTCTCCAAATCCTCAAGAAAATCAGTGTAGCTTGGAAAAACACCTTTGTTTGGATTATAGATAGAGTTTGTGAGCTGATCAGTTTAAGTTTCCAAAGACCTAATAGATGCATTCATATTTCCTGTGTGTGTCTCAATGCTATCAAGTCTCATTTCATTCCTTAAACAACTTGCTCGACTTTCTATTACAAAGGCATTAATGTGATCTTCAAGCGATAGCTTCATCTTAGTTTGTTGAGGTTGAAAATTAGCAATAGGGTTTATTGCATTACAAGGATGGGTAGGTTCTCATGATCACAAAATCTCGGATAGTACACATCATATTCATTAGGCCAATGGAAGGTGTTGAATGCCATGTCCTCAAGCAAAGAGATTTAGCATGCACTGTTAAAGAAGCAAAAAGAAAGAGAATCAAAGAAAAAAATGTGAAAAAAGAAAACAAAATTCCAAAGTAAAACTAGAATTGTGTTGTAACAACATTAGTGAAAAATTAAAATAATGCCAATCCTTGGCAACGACACTAAAAACTTGTTCCTTGTAAACTATACTGCAAGTGCACGACGTCAAGTTTTGTAGTAAATTGATGAGTGAGTATTGTGAGGGACTGGTGATTTTAATTAGTCACTAGCTATTGTAGTGTATAATCCTAATTTTATCTGAAAAATCAAATAATATGAATTTAACTAAGAACTAGAAAGAAGGATAGGCTTTTATTGGAAATTAATCAAGGTAAAGAAGTTCTAGAGGATCGAATTCACTTGTGTTTTGATCATGGGTTCATCAATTTAATATGCCTTGAGTAGTCTCATCAATTTATACACTAAGAATCCAAATGCATTTAACCACCTCTCCCAACTGACAAGCTAAATATTTATTATCAATATTCTAACTTCAACATTCCTATAAAAATTGGAATATTAATAAGGTATTAAGCTATGTGGTTCCTTTTAACTAATCTTACATAACCTAGAGACTTTGCCAAGACGTCCAGCATTACATATCATGATGTTGAAATCTCATTTAGAATTACCTATTCCGAGTGTCAAATCCTCAATACATTATCATTCGATAAAGGGTCAGTAAATCGAAAGCGTTAATCATACAACATCACAAATAAATCTTTGAAACATACACAATCACATAACTCCTTGATTAAACCATGACTTCAACACAAGATCCATCTCCCCTCTAGAAGGAGAGATTTAGCCACTCATATTCAAATCATAAGCATAGCATTATTATTCAACATTGTCTAAAATCTGAATATTGAGTTTAATCCAAGTACAATTGAAGATTGAGAAGCAAACACTGAAAGATTCTAGAATGAAAATGAAAGCAAACTCTTCTCCTTTGCTTTCCCTTACTGAAAAATAGGCTTGAAGCATGTCTCTATGGGAAATCCTTCTTCTCTTTCGAAGCTCCAATCCGACCTCCAAGCTGCCCAAGATGTCTTTGATTAGATTTAGGATAACCTCTCTGAGCTTTTTATACTCCTTCCTTCAATAGTGATTTTTTTGCAGCTTTTCTAGGAAATCCTAGAAGATCCATCATTGTTTCCAACACTTTCAGAAAATCTAAATCTGTCTCCAACTATAGTGCCACAACATAGTGTCATTACACAAGATCATCTAACTCTAAAAATTCATCATTGTGCCACAACATGGTGTCACGACATTATGCCTTCTGTCTTCCTGTGCATTTGCTGTGCCATGGCATGGTGCCGTGGCATTGTATTTGTTGTCTTTGTGTTTTGTCTCCAATGTCACAACATGGTGTCGCGACATAGTGCTGCGACATAGTGCCATGGCTTGCCTTCATTCTTCATGCTTCATCTCATCTTCATTGCTCTATATCTCATCTACTTTGCTTGTAACCATATATAAACATTAAACACGTTATTTAAACTCAAGAACAACTCAAAAACATGCTAAAAGTTAGGTTAAAATTGCAAAATATAAGTGAATATTATTCATTTATTAGTTTTTTAAATGGAAATGTACAAATTAATGCCTCTTACTTTGGCAAACTTGTATGGAAATTAAAGCTTAAATAAATAAACAAACTATGCAATAAGATCAATTTATCAAACTCCTTTGAAGATGACACAAATCTGACTTTGAATGCTTTTGTAATATTGTAGCAGTTGAAGTTGAACGATGGAAGATCTTTTATGCACCTTTTTGAATGCTTGATTCAGATGATTTTCTATATTTTTCGAATGGTTTATGTGTTGCTTTAGTCATCCTTTTATAGAATTTGAGAGAAAATTTAGCCGTTGCAACCTTTATCACCTTTTTCAAATGTTTTGCAGGTTTGGTATGACTTTTTGCATTTTGTTAGGCTTCAAAATGTCTGAGTTAAGTCTTCAGAACTTCTGACATTTGATCCACCGTTTATCTGTGTTTTTGAGGTAGTTCTTCAAAACTTCTGAGATAAGTAGTTTTCTTGGCTACATACTCTTAGATTCTCTAAATGTTAATTTTGCTGTCAACAGTCATATTTTGAACTTGTGTAAAACTTCTGATAAACTTCTAAGATATTTTTGAAGCTTGAATTTTGCTTTTGATATATTTCTTTTGGTCTTGTCTTTTTGAAGATGACTCTGAAGAGCTTTTGAGTTATTTTTGAGGATATTTTGAGTACAATGTTAACACTTTGAATTGCTTCTGACAATATTATAATTGTAAATGTTTGTTTTGAGTTAACTTTGAGGATTGAATTCAACATCTGATGTTATTGTCTTTTTGAAGTTACTTCTGATGAAATGCTGTATTGTTTCTGAAAGTCATCTGAAAAGGTTTCGACTTCAAAAATTTCCTCTAGATTAATTTTGTATGACCATTATCAGTCTTCAAAAAAATTTTTGAGACTTGGAATCATTTTTGAGGTTCTTTTGAAGAACTCCTAAATGTAGAGAATTCCTTTTAAGTGGACTGTTTAGCTTTTGACGTATTTCTGCAGTTTGAGAAAACTTTTGCATGACCTCTGAAGTGTGATATTGCTACTCCTTGACTCTGAGGAGGTTCTGAGCTATCTTTGATGAGGTTCTCAAGTATGTCTGATTACTTCTAAACACTTCTAAGCTTTAAGTCATATCTCTAAAGGAATTTTGATATACTTCTGAAGAGGTTCTGAAGTGGTTGTTTAATACTTTTGAACTTTTGAGCTTCACGTCATGTCTCTGAAAAAGTTTTGATATTCTTCTGAAGGACTTCCGAATAATTTTTATTTGAGCATTCCTTTTAAATTATCTTCCTTTAAAGGGTTGATGTAATAATTTTACAATTAATGTTGTTTATTATTTATTGTTACTCTCCTTAATCTGTTCAGATATATAAATGCTACATCACTTGGAAAGTAACTTGTTAATACCTTAATTCTTTGCTCATTTATTTGTTCATCATTAAAACTAAGTTATTTAATCTCATTTATCATCAAAATCAAGCTTAGTAAAGAGGTTAGACTTAACATCTTAGCTAGTTTTATGTGATGTGATCAAAAGGGGGGTTAAGGAATTAACGCAAACATAATTCAAATTTAAATATTGAAATCAATCAAATAAGCAAACCATGGTCCAAGTCAACATCCCCCATCGAAATCTCATGACTGATAATTGATGCAAGTATAAATCAATTCACACTTTGAATATCACCATTGGAACTATTTTTCCTCTCTCTCCTTCACCATAGTTAATGAGAAAAATTAATCCTAACTACTAAGCCACCCCAGACACATGCTAAAGGTTTAATCTAATAAAAGCTTTAAGATTTGTAGAGATTGGTGAAGTTAAACAACACAAGCATACGTAATTGCAATTAATTTAGTCGAATATTCTTCGTTTGATTTAATAACTTCTGATGCAATAAATCATGAAATCTTAGTTGCTTCACAAATTAGAGAGATCAAACAATTATGAATTTGATATCTAATTTAGCAGTAGATTGCAATAAATAATAAACTAGTAGGCCTCTTAACAATTAAGTGCAAAAATCATTCAAATAAGCTCAAAAGAACATTCGATACTCAAAGTATAAATTGAACAATGAAAACTATTTAGATCTCATAGTTTATTGATTTTGAGACTGTAGTTTCCTTCAACCAAGTATAAAAATCTAGCCATGTAGGGCCATGAAAACTCAAAGAACGAAAAGAGAGATGAAAAGAGAGATAAATTTCCGTCCAAAAAGCTTCCAAAAGTCCATTGTTTCTGTGTTAAAATTTGTCACTTCATATAGAATCACCAAGTGGCTTTGCCCATAAAAAATGGAAAATACCCAAAATATCAAGTTTCACACATAAGAATCGCACTAATGTTGCGACGCTGCATTCTGGAGCCACTGTGCCAAAACTTGTTGTTCACTCATATCAAGATAGTGTCCACTATTTTTGTCATATCCTTCTCATATGATATCAAAATCACACAATTCTTGATATGTTAGAAAGCTAATTTTAAGGAATATACTTTTATGTTAAAATTTTTTTCCAATTCATCCTTCATATATGACAAAAATTAGCTACAAGTGACGTCTTTGTCATATTTAGTGAGTCTAAAGTCTGAGATAGTTGTAGTGTTTTGAACATAACTTTCACTTTTGATCTCCAAAGTCTATGAGTCTTAATTTGTTGGATAGTTAAATTCAAGGAATGAAACTTCTATGTTAAATAGTTTTGCTGAGTTAGTCTTTATATGTACCAAAATGTCCTTAAAGTGATGTATTTTTCATAATCAACTCCTTTTTGACATGTTTTCACTTCACTTCATTTGCTTTCTCCACTGAACTGTCCTTGATGAAGAATGAACCTCTCAAAACTCAAAGCATTAAAGTTGGATATCATTTTCTTGTATTTCCATAGTATCTTAAATCATTTCAATTGGAGGTTGGATGAGAGAGTCATGCCCAAATTACAAACTGATGCTGAAACTATCCAAAATCATCCAATTAGCTTGTTTTTGTACTTAACAACTTTATTTGTCTCCTAAATCAAAATATAAGAATAACGAGTACACTTCAAAATTAAATAAGTACAAAAGATTAAATAATAAGGGAATAAAATATGATATTTTATATTCTCATCACTAGCAGAGCTACCACATTAGACTCTAACTCCAATAAGAGTCCTATTCAAACCATGACACATTTCCGTATAGCTTAGCTTGGAGTCGGTACCACTCCAAAAGGGACTCCTAATGGAATTGAAGGATATATAATCCCTAGGGAAACCTCTCTAGATAGAAAGCCTTGGATAATCCTTATTGGCCCAGCATACGACTTCACCTTTCTTGTGTACTAACCCAAGCTCAACTATAAAAATACAAGTATACACCTTATGGACATAAGCTCTTAATTATCCATACACCTCTCACAAGGTCCCATTATTGACTTAAGCATCAAGATGTTTGTGCTAAGACCACCCCCAATGCCCTTTAACTATTTTTTCCATTGTAGGACAACCAAGCAAGATTCTCCATAGGCAATTTGAGTGGAATATAAACATTTGCACTATCTATGGGAAGGTTCATCAATTAAGTCACGTTGGACAAACATCCCAACAAAATGAATCTTCCTCCAACTAATCCTTCACCAAGAGACAATCCATTTCCCATAGTTACTCAAGGTAGTTCTCGAAACACCATATCAAATTACAAAATAGACATGCTTCTAGAACAATTTTTGTTAATGAATAACCTAATGATAGAGCAAATGATACAACAATAGAGCGAATTATTCAAAAAGGATCCTCACTTTGAGCAACCAAAGAGGTTACCCTCATCTGTGACCTTTCATGCCACCATTACCAAGACCATATCACCAAAGCACTCTCAGGGTTCGAATCGAAGTCTTGGCTAACCACCAAAATGATTTTGCGACTGGGTACAATGCCAAAACCAGGTATCATGCTAAGCTTGACCTTCATAATAATCCTATACTCTTCCAAGGAGGAAGACTAATAATAACCCTGACTTAGGACCCAATTTTGCAGGTCATACCTAACATGGGAGTGGCAAGGGGTGCACTTGCTACTACCCGCACTAGGCACCATGAGGTGATGGAAACACCCCCTTCTTATAGAAGAAAGAGGAAATCTTGAAGGAATCCTCAATCATTTGGACAGGCGAGGAAACTAGCCCAATGACAAACGGTTGCTTCATGTGTGATGGGTAACCAAAATTTGAGGGAGGGTGAAGCATAGTCCCATGTCCAGATAAGAGCTTATAAACTCATAAAGGAGAGAATCAAAGGACTAGAAAGAAGAATCCTAAGAAAGCATAGAGAATATGGGGAAGTAATAGAGCAACCTCCCTTTGTAAAAGATATTATGAAAGAGCCCTTACCAAAGGGATTCAAAGTCTATTATATCAATGCCTACAATGGAACGATAGATCTAAGAGATCACCTTTCAAGATATAAAGGCCAGATGAAACTGGTGGGAGCATTTGATGCAATCAAATATCAAGCCTTCCAACGTACATTGAAAGGAGTAGCACTATCATGGTATCGACATTAGAGCTCGAATCTATAAGCACTTTCAGAGAATTGCAAAGATGCTTCCAAACTAGGTTCATAGAGTAGCATTGATAAAAGAAGACTATAGAATCGTTAATAGTAGTCAAACAGAAAGAAGGAGAGTCCCTTTGAGAGTACGTCGATAGATTCAATAAACTCACCCTAGATATTGATGGATTAGACCAGACTATAGTGATGGTTATGTTATAAAATGGGATAAAAAGCAAATAAGCCAAATATCATCTATGTTTGAAACTGCTTAAAAGCTATTCTGAGCTCATAGAAGTTCTTAATAGGCATATTGATACAGAAGAATTTTTTGAAGGGGATGATTGCAACAGATCCTCTCATCTGAAAGGAGAATCATCCAAAAGGGGGAGGGGACTACCTATAAAGAGAGGGACAAATATAATAACTATACTCTTCTAAATAGGTCCCGCCTATATGTCTACCAACAAATTAAAAACCAAGGCTACCTTCCTTTGCCTTGCCCACTAAGATCAGACCCCAAAAGATAAGAATCACAAATATATTGTCTCCAGATAAGGGCCATTATTCTATAGAATGTAGATAAATTAAAGAAGAACTTAAAAATGTAATTAGAAGAGAAATACTACAACATTATGTGGTGGACAATGAATGAAGAAGAGAAGGAAGAAACAAGCGAGAAGATGCTCCCTCAAAAAGAGTGGAGCTTTTGAGGGAACAAGAGAGAGATGCTATGAAGGAAGCCAATCATCTAGCGACAAAAACCATCAATGTAATCACTAGGGGGTTAACAACAATGGGAACCAGCCTTGTTGGAAGAAGAAATTAAGCTATGCAAATCAATTTATGATTAAAATTGTCATCTCGCTTGAATATTTATATTACAATTAAGAATTCTTACAAAATATTTCTAACCATCTCAAACTATCTAAAGTGGATATAGCTATCTATCTTCAATAGGTTTAACAACAATGTCCTAAACAATAGGGCTTATTGACTACAATGACTTATTGGAAGAAAGTTTCGAGGATTTGAAATACTGAGCATCTATGGATGTATTATCAATAAATTAGATAAATTTATAGTTGAAATTTTTAAGTCATTTGAATATTCATATTACATTTAAGATTTCTTACAAAATATTTTTCATTAACTAAATATCTTTCATATTATAGCAAAACAAGAACTACTAATTCTTGCAAATTCCGCTATAACTATGTTATTAATATGAGCATTAAAGAATTTCCAAATGACTTCCCTTTTGTAGGAGGAGAGCTATTGCAGATTTTCCAATGCAAGTGTACATATCATCAATAAGTAATAAAGTGTGAATAATAGATCGTTCCCCCGAGGACTTAGAATTACCAACTACCAACACTCTAAATTTTGTTTGAAGAATCAAAATATAGTGAAAAGATGGAAAAGAAAAGAAATCGAAACTAATGGAGTTTTAGCAGTGATACAGAATCTAAATAGGTAGAAAATCACTGGTTAAGACATGTAGGGGTTTCCGAGTTTACCAAATTAATCCTATTTAATTTCACCCTTTTTAATCAATTAATGTTTAATATTATGTTGATGAAAAATTTCTCTTTTTTAATTGTTATTCTTTCTCAAGTCATAATAATCTATCACAATTAGCAAATTTTCTACATCTCTATGAAAATTCTAAACTAACTAAGATGTATTAAGAACAAGAAATTCATAGTGTTACATAAGCCTAAAGGATATCTCTATAATCATGAAAATCTTAAGGTATTTAATTATGGTCTAATTCAATCATCTCTTCTTAACCTCAAATTGAATCACAAATCAAGAAAAAAGGACCAATACTCTTTCTCAAGCATTAAACTCAGATTAAACACTAAGCATAGATAATGAATGAACGTGGAATTGAATTAAACAGAATAAAACTGAATATTCATAATCTGGTTACATCGTTCCCATGGAACAAAGTGTTTAGTTTATAATAGAATTATAAGAAACCATAAACACTATCTTAATCATGATTTGGAAAAGAGAACAAATAAAAAAGAACTACAAAGGATCAAATAATAAGCTTGTCCAGGTAGGACTCTTTGCCTTCCTCTTTGTCCGCCTCTATCCTTTTTCCAAAACTCCCCCTCTCTTATGTTTCTTCCCTATAATATAACCCAATTTAGGGTTATTTTACACTTCCATATGGATTCCTCTAAGTCCCTTGTGTAAAATAACATAAACTTCTAAAAATAGATCACCCTATCAGCACTACACTGGCACTATGGTGCCCAACTTACTGCCCACAATGGATCAAATGCTCCACTTGTACCAGCGCTATGGTGCCAGTTAGCTATCTTGGTTTTTGCATTTTTCTTTTTAATTTCAGCAATGGCTCTAACCATCAATCTGCAAATCCCTTGGCCTCTTTCTTTCCATGATTTGTTCCACTTTTCTCCAACTTCTATTGTCCTAAAAACACACACAAACCAACGTGAATTTCACATAAAATTCCCCAAAACCAACCAAATAATAAGCTCAAACAATACTTAATATAAGTGAATAAAATTCACTTATAATAGCCCATCAGAAAACAACACCACTCCCTAGTTCAATGCCATCTCCTATTACTTGTGTTTGGCAATTAGCTCTTCCTCTTAAGCCTCAAAGCTTTAGGTAGTCTACTTCAGCCCCACAAAATGTCTCTAGTCCTCCTTCAAAGAAACCTCAAGGTGGACATTCTCAACAATAGCTTCTACTATTGAGGAATACTCCTACTCTTTCCCTAGTTTAGCCACCTACTTGGAGCTCATGAAATCAAGAGAAGAAGAAGAAGAAGAAGAAGAAGAAGACAAAGGAAAGGATCCCCTAAAATCTGAACCTTTAATAAGAAGAGATTTCGAGCAACCTAAACTTTACAAAGACACGAAAAGCAGCCCCACGAAGCCCAACCTAGAAGAAGTCAATGGAAGGGATCCCCAAAACTTGAACTTGCTATAGGATGTGGCTCCAAGAGACTCAACCCATAAGAAGATAAAGGAAGGGATTCCCAAAAACTTAAACTTGCAATAGGAAGGGATTTTGAATGACTCAAACTTGAACAAGAAGATAAATGAATGAATCCCCAAAACCTAAACTCACAATAGGAAGGGATTCCAGATTTTTTGATGACCTAAACCTAAATAAAAAGACAATGAAAGGAATCCCTAGAACCTGAACTTCCAACTAGAAGGGATTCTAGGCAACTTGAACCTAAACAACAAGATAAATGAATGGGTGTCCTGAAAAGAGTCAATGCTACCCATGACATAAGAACACCCAAAAACATCAAAGAAAAACAAAAGCATTGTGGAAAATATCATAAATAAAAACTTATGAAGAATTTTTATTTCTCTCTTATATCTTTTTCATTATTACAATGATGTTACATGTTCTTTTCAGATTCCCTAGGAATAATTTTGCTAATATCTACATCAAGGAACTTCTGAGTTATTTTTCTTTTGCAGAAGAAACAAAAAATAAATAAGGCTACTCCTTGGCTTAATACAATATCCTAATATTTGGGTTCTACCATCAATTGCTCCAACCGCTCAAGATTAGAACAATAGTGTATTCACCTTTAACTGAGCAATCTCTTTATGAAGGGATTGCTCCTGAGTTGCTACTTCCATTTTAAAACTTGCCAATTCTATCATTTTAGCTGTAATGACCTCCAAAATAGCATTACATTATGCGTTTTTAGCCTCTTAGTCAACAATTGTGACATCTCGATCGGCTACAGTAGCCTCATGAGTGGTCATAGCAAACTCCCGAGCAGTTTTGATAATTTTTAGTCTGCCATCAGTAGTATCCCAAGAAGTAACCAACGCTTCTTCCCATGCCTTCAATATAGAAGCAACCTCTTCTAGCTCAGTAAAATGCTTCCTCTCCTTTTAAGTGTGGCCTTGAGACTAATGTTCTTGGCAATAGCCTAATCTCTGCTCAGTTTTTCCTCCTACATAGCTTGATTTTGATGATGAATGTATTTAAGTAGTTAAGTTTTGATGATAAACAAATATATGAGTGAAGGGTTAAGGTACTAACTAATTACTTTCCAAGTGTTGCAGCGTTAATTCATTAAGGAGAGTAACTACATGTTATAAACAACAATTTTATCAAGTTTAAAGCTTATCACATTTAGCCTTCAAAAGAAGATAATTAAGGAGTTCTCAAATAAAAAGAATGAAAAGAAATTCCAAGTCTCTGATATACTTTAGAAAATATAACCCTTATTAGAAGTTACTGAGAATCTCATTAGAAGTAACTCAGAAGTAACTTTAGTATTAGCTCCAGTCTTCAAAAGTATCTTAGAGGTTACTTAGAACCTTGTCAGAAGCTGAGGAACTAAGAACACATCAGAAGTGACTTAAGGATTAATTACAATTCTTAGAAGCAACTCAGAAATACTCAAAAGTATTTTAGAAGTCAAGGCGTGAAGATAAGAAGCAATGCACAATGCTAAGAAGCATTTAAAAAATGAGAGCTCAAGACTATTTCAGACATGCAAGATTAGAAGCATTTTAGAAAACACGTAGAAGCATTTCAGAGAAAACACATCATGTAAAGAAGCATTTCAAAGATTCTTAGAAATATATCAGAAGATAAAATAGAACTTCTTTAGAAATAAGGCATAGGCCTTAGGATTAAATCCAAGGCAAACTCGCACTTCAGAAGTAGTTCAGAAGCTCTCTAGAACCACATTAGAAGTGAAATGGCCTAGGATGAGTGGCGTTGCTGCACTCAAAAGTTCAACAATTAGAACTTTTGAGAACATTCAGAAATTATTTAGAAGCATGAAAAAGCATTGCAAAAAACATTTCTACAATCAAAAGTTCAATAGAAGAACTTTAAAAACAATTCTAAGGTAGCTCGGAAGCATGCCAAAGTCTTCAAAAACACTTTAGAACTAGAATGCTCTACTTCAAAAATAGTTTCTGAAATCAAAAGTTTATCGGAAGAACTTCAAAGATGATCAACAATAGTACAACCCATAAGTTCAGAAGATGTTTCTAAGCTCAGAAACTTATCAAAAGCTCTTTAAAATATATTTCAAAGATTAGGCATGAACTCATAATTATTTCCAAAATATTTCTAAAATTTCCAAAAATAATTCTGAAAAGCTTCCAAAGTTTCAAAGGATTAATGATAGTAAGACTAAATGAACACAAAAGAAGTTTCTATGCTCAGAAGACTTTGAGAAAAGCATCTTCAAACAGCCCAGATATAAGAAATTCATTAGAAGCAGAAATCTATATCTTAGAAACTCCTTAGAAGTTTCTCAAAAGCAAGAACGTAAGTAATGAACATATCAGAAATAAGTATTCATCCTTCATAAATTTTGAAATGAACAAATGTGTAAAAATGTTATCATTTTTGCTAGCTCAAAAGTTATACAGAAGCTCGTCAGAAGCAAGCTCAAAATACCATTCTATGCGGAGGCAAAATGCACACTTTCGAATAACCTCAGAAGTTACAAGAAGCAACTCAAATGTTGTTTAGAGGCAACTTAGAAAATCTACAGAAGCACTTTCCAGAAGGCCAGCTATAAGATTTAGAAGCTTATCAGAAGTTTATTAGAAGCAGAAATATGACCGTTAAGAGTTTAGCAACCAAAGCAACCAAAAACACATTCCTTAGAAGTTCTAAATAGCTTATCTTAGAACTTCTAAAGATGGACATAATGATTCAAAACTTGACAGAAGTTGAACAAAAGCAAAAAAAGACAACAAGGCTTTGAATCTTTTTTTCAAATGGTTGGAAAAGAATCTTAAAATAATCATAGAAGCTAAAGCTTCTTCCACAATTTATAAGAAGATCTTTCAAATGATTAAAAAGATTATTAAAATAATCATATCAGCTAAGACATCTTCCATAGCTTATAAAAGGAGGATTCAAATGTTTGAAAAACAACATATTTGAGAATGTTCACTCGAGTAGTTTACAAAAGCTTTTAGATTTAACTTCACGAGATTAGCTCCATTGTGCCACAATTCTAACAAGCATGCAAAGTCAATCTTTCAATAGATTTGGAGTCTAATCTTTATTGCTGATTACTACTATATTCATTATGTTTTTATTATTAAACTTTGCACACTCTACTTTTCAAGAGGTATTCATTCCATACATTGTTATTTAATATTTTCTCACATAAGTTGTTGGTAAGCTTTGAAAACCAACTTGTATAAGTTTGTTTGTTAGCTTTGAAAATCAATGTGCATAAGTTTGTTGGTGAGCTTTGAAAACTAACATGTATAAGTTATTGGTGAGCTTTGAAAATAAATATGTATAAGTTGTTGGTGAGCTTTGGAAACCAACTTGTGTAAGTTTGTTGGTGAGCTTGAAAACTAACAAGTGTTAGTGGAACCTGAGCTTAGTAAGAGAGGCTAACTCAGAGAAGTGGAGTAGGTATCAGTTTAAGGGCCAAACCCCTATAAAAATAATTATCTTAGTGTGTTGTGTGATCTTTCCCAATTCATTTCAGTACCATTTTTTGAGCTTGGCCAAAATTTTTAAAGGGTCAATTCACCCCCCCTCCCTCTTAAGCCACCATTAGCAATGGACCAACAATCTCATGACTGCTCTATGTTTGATACTAAGGAGGAACACTCCTGCTCCCTTTCCAACTTAGCCTTCGCCTCCTGCAATCATGATGAAACCTGAGAATAGTTTTTTTTAATCTCAATCAAATTGTGAACCAAGAACTTCAAGCGGTCTAAACAATCCCATCTATTGACCATAACCCACACCGGGTTGATTATGGAATTAATACAAAACTCCTCGATGCTCCTCTCTAATGCTCATAAACTATCTTATAGGCACAATAGCTTATTAATATATATATATATATATTTATGCTAAATCAAGATGGTTAAAGGAGGGCATGGAAATGATCCCATTGAGCAGGGTAGCTACAGGCAAGGTTGAGTAAGAAGTAGGTGTAGACAGAGCCATAGCTCCTTCATTGGAACTAGAAGGCTTAGTTTGTTACACCCAAAATGCAAGTTGTATGGCAAAAGCAAGGAACCCAATCAAGATGGGAAAAATAGATGAGATGTGCAAGTGCAAAAAATAGAATGTAATGGAAGAAACAAGCACACAGACAATAAGAACATAAGGATTATAGTAGTTTAGGTCCCCTTGGCATTACTCCACTCTCCAAAGTTTCCCTAACCTTGGGTTCCACTATACACATATGGAATCACACCTCCCTTGGTTTTCAAAGCTAACTAAGAACTCATACACCACTGTTTTTCATGAACTCACTAGCAATTCTTACAACATTGGTTTTCCTCTGAGCTTACCAACAAACTCATACAAACTAATTTCCAGAATGTACAAGTAACTCCCCATAGTTTTCAAAGCTAGCTAGAAACTCCCCTTTACAAATATAATGTGTAAAAGAAACCACTTCTAACTAGGCCTAAATGTACATGGATTTGAGCTCTTATAAAGATAAATAATAAACACATTACAATGCTTTTTTCCTCCTCTGAAATGGTATTAATGAAGCTTTAACCACTTTGAATGTTGAAGCACTTTTCCTTAATGCAAGTGCACATGTCGTCAACAAGTAATAAAGTGTGAATAAGAGATTGTTCACATGAGGATATAGGATTGCCACATACCACCTACTCTAACTCTTAATCTTGCTTGAAATTTTAGAATATGGTAAGAAAGCGTAACGAAAAGATCAAAATTAATGAACTTTGGCAATGATGTAGATTCTGGATGGATAAAAAGGGAAAATGATTAAAACATATAAGGGTTTTCAAAGTCACCAGATTAATCATATTTGGTTTCATCAGTTTTAACAATCATTGTTTGCTTCTATGTTGACAACAAGTTTCTCTTGATTAATTGTTATTCTTTCTCAAGTCATAACAACTTATCTCAATTAACTAATTTACTACATCTCTATGAAAATTACAAACCAATCAAGATGCATTAAAATAAAGAAATCTATAATGTTGCATAAGCTTCATGGATGTCTCTATCATCATGATCATCTTATGGTGGTTAATTATGGTCTGATTCGATTATTGCTTCTTAGGCTCAAAGTGAATAACATATCATATTGAAAGGGCAAGCATTCTTTCACAAGAATTAAAATTGGATTAAACACTCAACATAGATAATGAACAAATAAAGAAATGCATTAAACATAATGAAACCAAATAATCATTATCTAGCTACATCATTCCCCTAGATTAAAGTACTTAGCTCATAATGGAATCAAGGAAAAAATGGGAATTATCTTAAACATGATTAACAAAGGGAAATGATTCAAAAAAGAACAAAGAAAGATCAAGAGATAAGCTTCTCCATGTACTACTCTCTGCACTTTGCTCTCTTGTCAACTCCCCTTCCTTTGAAAGAAGAATCAACCTTCAATCTTGTGTATTTGCTTCCCTTTCTTCTTTCTCAGCCTCCAAACCTTGCCAAAGAGTCCCTAAAGAAGTTCAAAAACTTATTTTTATATCATCTCCATTAGATTTTAGCTTCATTGTGTAAGTCAAGCAAGATCCTCAAAATTTTGCAATGTTGTCTCAAGAAAGCTGAGCTGCAGCTCAGCTTATTAAGTCGCGGCTCAGCTTTTTGCTATCCATCAGATACATGTATGATATTTTGACCATAAATTTCTCATTTGATATCAAAATCATATGATTCTCATTTCATTGGAAAGGTAATTTTAATATCTAAAATTGTTATGTTGAAATTATTTTCCAGATCATCCTCCATATGTGCCATATTTTGATTACAAGTGACACCATATTTGGCACATTTGAAGTGGCTTTCAGCTAGACTGAAGTCTAAGGCAGTTATAGTATTTTGCTATAACTTCCATGTGTGATATCTAAATCCTATGAATCTTAATTTTTTAGATAGATAACTTGAAGGGATAAAGCTTATATGTTGAACACATTTGCTGAATCTATTTCCATATGTAAAAAAAATGGCTTCAAAGTTAAGCCTTTTCATACTCAACTTTGGAGGCAGATTTTCACATTTGAAACTAAAACAAACTTCATTCACTATAATATTTAACCAAATGTGATGAATTCATGTCAATTAAAGATCCAAAATGTGTGAATTTAGGTATTAAAATATGACAAATTATAAGCTTATTAAATACCCATTAACTTATCTTTTGATCGTCCTCAAGCAAAATAACAATAATGTCTCATAAAACATTCAAGATAATCTCTCCTAAATAATCAAGAACATGCCTAACAAATTATGCATGTACATATAACTTAGTAATCATTCAAAACACTTGCTAAGAAATCTCATGAATCTTATGCTTGATCAATCTCTCTATGAAGTGAAATTGTATGCACCTGTTTTATTAATCTCACGCTACATGCATGTTTTTCAATCAACAACATTCAATTTAGTAATTCTTCATAATCCCTTTCCACTAATATTGACATCTCTATTCACTTGGATCAACAAGCCTTTATTAAGCTTGTAATAGAGCCTTAGGTTTGGCTAATACAAGAAAAGGAATAAGGATTCACAAAGTAAGAGATCATAAATAAGTTGCAAATGAAAGTTCACTCTATTGACTTTTTGTTTGGGATTCTCTTTGTTTTATGGGATGTATTACTACCACACCCTCACACTTATTTTCTTTTGAGTTCATTTGGATTTGATCCCCCCAATTAAAGGATAAATCCTTATCAATTCTTTTTTTTTTGTCCATTTTTTTTGTTTGGGCATTGTTCTTTTTAACACTCCCAAAGGGTTTGAATGACAAAGCTTAAAAAGGAAAAGTTAAATGATGTTCTTTCATACACTTTGCATATGTCATTCTTTTCATTGATGCTTAATGAGGACACTAGTGACAATGAATGTATAGGTTAGCTTGAAAGGCTCAAACTGATCAAAGAATGCCTAAATCATTTCCAAGTAACTATGTTATCTTAAATTTCACCTTGAGGGATAATCAAACAACTTCTATCATGCTTATGTCAATGAAAATATGTCATGAATTTCATTACATCATCAATTAATCCACATGCACCTCACATGTTCATAACATAATGTGCTCAATAAAAAATTTCATCATTCATGAAGAAAGACTTATCACAAGAATCATTCAATCATAAGGTAGTGCCTATCCTTCCTTATAAATCATGTGCAATGGAAATCAAAACTAAGCATATGTTAAAAATCATCAAGAGAGAATCAATGAGTCTAATTCCATTCAAATTCAACCATTTTGCATAATTCTTCTTGGATTATCTTAACTAAGTCATCAAAAAACTCATAAAAAAGAATATACATAAACTTGAAAAAATTTTCTCAAAACTGAATGAAAATCCCCAAATGCCTAAATACTCCCAAACTTAAACAAAATATTATCCTCAATGTTTAAACAAAAATGCATAAGAGGGAAAGAAACTTCCTTGTGGGGATATATTCTCCTCTAATCATTAATGTAGGTTGCTTAGATAATGGAAATTGACTTTTGATGGGCCCAAGAAAGGATCATCTGCAATCAACAAAACCAAAAAGAACTTAAGCATATAGATAAAATAAAAGAAAATAAAAAAGAACTAAAAATCCTAATAGAGAAGGGATGAGAAGTAGTTCTAATTTATAGTCTTTAGCTTGAATTTTCACATTATCCATTCACTTAAATTTCTCCCCTGCTTTGTTGCTTTTGATTCTAACATGATGCATACAAAAGGTAGGGTTACTTCCTTTGATATCTTCTATTGTCCAATCAAATGCATACTTCCATTATCATATTATCCACAGGAGCTTTTCTTCCTTCACACCTGTAGGAGAAGAAGAATTAATTACTAGCAAGAAAGGAACTCCATAATCATATTTCAAATGAGAGGGAAAGGTTTTGAGTTCAAGAATTAGAGGCTCTTCAATTGATGGATTAGGCTTTTTAGTGAGGTGCCCCAATTCCTCAAATCTTAATGCCTTTTGACTTGGATATGATGGGTTTGACTCCATGAACTTTTCATACTCCTCTATCTCCTCATTTTTAATTCCTCTATCACTTGGTTGAACAAGACATGCTTCAAGTGAATCTTCATACACATCTTAAGGAAAAACTTCCACTTGCTCTTGATCTTCTCGCTTAGCTTTTTTATCACTTGAAGGAATCTCCAAAGGTATGCTGATAATGGGCTGCTTCAGAGGTATTGGATGAGCTTTAAGTAGAATTTCCACTTGCTCTTAGCTTTCTAACTATTCTTTTTAATTTATCAATGGATGCTCTAATTATTTCTCACTTCTCAAGGTAAATTACCTTGCATTGTTCTCTTGGATTAATTTTTGTGTTGCCAGGCAAATTTCCTTTTTGGGGACCTTTCTACAAATCAACCACCTAAGCAAATTGAGTTTCCAAATTCCTACTCTCAGCAAATTGGTTCCAAATCTGAGTGGATTGGTTCTGAAAATTGGCCCTCATCTCAGTAATGAAATTGTCTACCTTGGCTGAGAACTTATTCGTGGTATTGGCCAACCGAGCTAAAGTAGCCTCCCAATTCGTCTTCTCTTCCTGCTACTGATGAGAATGCAAAATGTCATATTTTATTCTCCTAATACTTCATCTTTTGCACCTATTTGATTCCTAAATAT
>JAYJMB010000170.1:0-18438 GCA_036873735.1 Pouteria campechiana
ATGAGTATATTTAGGAATCAAATAGGTACAAAAGATGAAGTATTAGGAGAATAAAATATGACATTTTGCATTCTCATAAAGACCATACTTCAGATATGCTAAAACACTTAATAAGTGTTTGAAATTGGCTAAGTCTAGGCTTTAGATGGTATGAAAGCATATTTCAGACATACTAAAGTTCAAAGCTACAAGGTTAACCTATTCACGTCACTTCAGATGGTCTAAAATGTCATTTTAGAAATGCTGAAGGACCAATCCAAAGTACCATATAAAGACAACATCTTCTGCCATCTTAGATGGTTTGAAGTACTTACTTTATATGGTCTGAAGGAGCACAATTTGGCTTCATTTTGACATTTTGTATGGAAGACCATTTTAGATGGCCTGAAGTGCCGATTCATATGGTTAGAAGGCTTACTTTAGATGGTTTGAAGTGATGGAGACTCCATAACGGCCATAACTTCAGAATTTTTGAAGAAGTGCTAAGTTCTTCGCCATTCCAAACATGCTAAAATCTTGGTTTTAGACGATCCAAAGCTGTGGGAATTCCACAACGGTCAAAATTTTCAAATAGTTCACTCACATTTAATGATCACTGTCCTCTCCTACGGGCATATTTCAAATCCCAGTATATAAGGAGTTAATAAGGTACAATCCAAGGTTAGCAAGTTAAGGAAGACAAGTGAGAAAGAGCATTTACTCCCATTCAAGTATTCTTCCAAGATTTCACAACTCCATGTACTAATTGCAAATCAACATTCAAGGCCTAATCATCTACAACTTTTTGGAATTTGATATCATTAACTTTAACTATTTTACTCATTTATTATTTCTGCACTTTATCTATGTACATTAAGCCTAAGCAAAAGGCACATACCTATACAAGTTTTTCCTTTTGTTAGTTTGCTACAACAAGTAGAGAGACTTGCAGTCTATAAAAGTTTATTGGTTAGCTTGGAAACCAACCTTAGTATAAGTTTGTTAGCTAGCTTGGAAACCAACCTTTGTATAAGTTTGCTAGTGAGCTTGGAAACCAATGGTTGTAAGAGTTTGTTGGTAAGCTGAAGTAAACCAACCATTATTACTGGAACCTGAGTGCAGTAAGGAAGGCTAACTCAGAGAGCGAAGTAGGTACCAAGTTGGGCCGGATCACTATAGAAATACTAGTGTGTTTTGTGCTGTGTGATTTCTCTTCATTCCCTTTCATCATTATAATTTTAATTGGCCAAAAATTTTAAAAGCTCAATTTATCCCTCCTCTTAAGCTACCACTTGAATGGGCCTAACAATTGCTATCAGAGCAGGCTTTACTAGTTATTTTTGATTATCGAATACTCTAACTCGTGAAGTGATCCCTAAATGGACAATATGTTCCACAACAAACCTGCAGAGGGACAGTCCATTTCTAGACCCCCAATATTTGATGGTACCAATTATGGGATCTGGAAAATGAAAATGCAAAATTTTATAATAATCACATATTACTAGTTGTGGCTTACTATTAAAATGGTAAAGTAGTCCTCAATAGTGAAGATAGATATACCCTAGAGGACATACAAGTAGTAGAGAAAGATGCTAAGGCTAAGAATTGCCTTTATTGCACACTATCCCCATTAGAATTTGAGAAAATTTTCTCATGCGATTCTACAAAAGAAATATGAAATAAACTAAAACAATACATGAGGAAATTGATTAGGTAAAGGAGACTGAAACTAACTCTCTTGTACAGGAAGAGGAGATGCTGGAAAGCTCAGTGCATGAAAGTTTAAGTAAGACTGAAGAACAACAATTCACTAACATCAGTCTCATGGCTATCCATGAAAATGAGGTAATGTCTAAAACTGAAACTCCCAACCTTCAAGAAGTTTTAGAGGATCTATATGATGATTTCAAGGCTTTAAAAGCCAAATACAAGGAGACTAAAAAAGAGCTAGTTAAAATGACTAATGAATGCTCCGAATTGAAAGAAGAAAATAATTTGCTTGAGAGTAAACAATGTACCATTAGTGAACTTGAGCTGGTCAAGGTTGAAAATAATGCCCTTAGAAAAACCTTGATTTCTACCAAAGTATTCTGCAAAAGAAATTATGGGTACCAAAGTATTCTACCACTAATCCACTTGGACCCATTCCTAAATGGGTACTAAAGAATGTTGCATAACCTTGTCAATATAAGTGTGCTTGAGAGCCATAAGTAGTAGTACATGATATATCACAAATGGTTACTCAATGCACATGATGAGGGATGGGGAGCTTGGCATATTAGATCCTTGTGCATGATTTATTTATCATATGATCATTATGAGATGCTTTCTGTTATATGATTTAAATGTCTTATCTCTTCATGTATGCAAGTAAATCATGTAATGCATATTTTAGATGAATTATGTTGTACTGAATGAAATTAATCATCATGATCATTATAGTCCCAAAGCATAAGTCAAGCCTGTTTAAGAAATTTCACAATTTAAGGTCTCAAATAGGAATTTCAATCCTAGTTAAATCTTCCCATACAATGGTTAGCTTAAGAGGGGGGTAAATTGAGCTTTTAAAAATTTATGGCCAAATAAAAATTAAGTTCTAAAATAAATGGAAACACAGTCACACAACACAAAGAAATTGGTATTTTTATAGTGGTTCAACCCAACTTGATATCTACTCAAACTTTGAGTCAGCCTCTCTTGCTGCACTCAGGTTCTACGAATCACCTATTAGTTTTACAATTTCACCAATGAACTTATACAACTATTGGTTTTCAAAGCTCACCAATAAACTTCTACAATTGTTGGTTTTTAAAGCTCACAAACAAAATTTTCAACCGTTGATTTCCAAGCTCACTAACAAACTTATACATGCAGTAAGCCCTTTGCTTGTTATGCTAAATAACAAACAAAAATTTCTAATAGAATACCTATTAACACAAGTTAGTTGTACAGAAATGAAAATGCAGGGAAAGTAAATGTGTTACAATAGATGCAAGGAATTTTAGACTCCAAACAGTTGTTACAGTGAATATTCTTTGAATGCAGATGGCATTTTGCATAGTGGAGGTAGAAGAATGATTTAAAGCTTTTGTAAATTCTCTTTGAATTCTCTTTGTAAATTCTCTAACTAGCTAACTTTTGGAATGACCTCTCTTTACTCATTTTAAGATTGGATTCAAAATTTGCTCATTGGAGAAGATGACATTCATTAAATTCGAGCAAATCATTAAGAGTTTTTGACCATTGCAATGTTTTTGCAACTTTGCATCATCTAGAATGAGCATGTCTAGGAAGAAGGAGAGCACTTTGTCTGAAACTTGCCCTATTGGAGTCATTTCCAATTCCGGACTGTATGAAATAATAATTTCAAAAAGTTTCAAGGTGATACAGCTTGTAACCTTTGCGTCCGAGATGAACTGGCTTCATCTATAATGCTTTGGTCAATCCAAGAATAGTTCTTCAGGCTGTATGAAATAACTTTAGATGGAGTGAAATTGATCAATCTTGGCTTGGTTTCGTTAAGAATAATAATTTCAGAATGAGTTTGGTTCGACTAAGACAACATTGAGTTGCCAGTGTCATGGCTTCATACTTCTACTTTGTTCAAACTTGGTTTTTTGTCCAAATATATCCTCACATTGTCCAATCTTAGTTCTGCAATGTTTGAACCATTCTTTGCATTTATTACTTAGCTTCACTTCATCCAAACTCAATTTCCTTCCTTTTTGAAGTATGTTTTGAAGCCGTGACTACGTCCGAACTGAGGGATCTATTTGATTTACCTCAGTAGCATTTGAGAATGCACCCAAAATGACTTGAAGCACATGAATGATGCCAAGCATATCATGATTATTATAGTCCCAAAGCATAAGTCAAACTTGTTTAGGAAATTTCACATTTTAAGGTCTCAAATAGGAATTCCAACCCTATTTTGATCTTCTGTATGTTGGTCCCATCTAATGGTTAGCTCAAGAGGCCAGTGGTGAATTGAGCTTTTAAAAATTTATGGCCAAATAAAAATCAAGTGCTAAAATAAATGGAAACAAAGTCACATAGCACAAAGCAATTGGTATTTTTATAGTGGTTTGACCCAACTTGGTACCTACTTCACTCTCTAAGTCAACCTCTCTTACTGCACTTAGGTTCCGCTAATCACCTATTAGTTTTAAAATCTTGCTAATGAACTTCTATAACTATTGATTTTCAAAGCTCACCAACAAACTTTTACAACTGTTGGTTTTCAAAGCTCATTAATAAACTTTACAACTATTGGTTTCTAAGCTCACCAACAAACTAATACACTTAGCAACCCTTGCTTTCTGTCCTAAATAATAAATGAAAATGTATAATACAATGCCTCTTACACAGGCTAGTTATACAGAAATAAAAGTGCGAAGAAATTAAATGTATTATAATAAACATAAGGAATTTCATACTTTGAATAGTTGTTTTAGTGAATGTTCTTTGAATGCAAATTGCGTTTTGCTTAGTGGAGCTGGAAGAAAGCTTTAAGGCTTTAGTAAATTCTCTTTGAATTCTCTTTATAAATTCTTTAACATGATAACTTCTAGAATGACCTCTCTTTAGTCCTTTTAATCTTGGATTCAAAATCTTCCCATCAGAGAAGATGACATTCATTAAATGTGAATGAATCATTAATATTTTTTGACTGTTGCAACATTTTTGCGGCTTTGTATCATCTGGACTGAGCACGTCTAGGATAAAAAGAGAGTACTTCATCTAAACCTTGTGTTCTTGTTTCCAATTTTAGGTTGTATGAAATAATAATTTTGAATAATGTCAAGATGATACAGCTTGTAACCTTTGTGTCTAAGATGAACTGGCTTCATCTGTAATGCATTCGTTTGTACAAGATAAGTTCTTCGGGCTATATGAAATTGTTGAATATACTATTTAGCTTGATTTTGATGATGAATATTCTTAACCAAATAAGTTTTGATAATAAGCAAATACATTAGTGAAACTTTAAGGTACTAACAATATATTCTCAAGTATGTTGCAAAAACATTAACCCATACTCAACTTGAGACTAACCTTCATGATAATCAAAGGAAGAAACAAAGTAAATGCTCTTTAAAAATAAGTATATAAATTTTATATATACTTAAAACAAGAAAATAGAAATTTTAAAGTATTCGAGACATGCTTCAGAACCAACAGAAACATCTTCGGAGTCATCATAACACACTTTAGAGTAAATTAGAATGCTTTGGGGTAGTCACAAGTGTATTTCAGAGTAAACAAACAAGCTTCAGAGTAAACAGAAAAGTTTCGGAGTAAACAAAGCATACTTCAAAGTTAATTGGAAAGCTTCAAAGTTAGCTCAAGACAAGCTTCGGAGTCATCTCAATGTGCTTTAGAGTAATCAAAAGCATACTTTGAAGTCTATAGGAAAGCTTCAAAACCATCACAACATACTTTGGAAACAATAGGGAAGCTTTGAAGTCAGAATCGTCATAGCATGCTTTGGAGTCTTCATGGAACTTTCAGAGTTCTCATAGTACACTTTGTAATCAACAAGACATACTTTGGAGTTTATCAAGCAAGTTTTGGAGCTATGAACATACACTTTGGAGTTAATCAGATATGCTTTGGAATCTTGGAGTCACGTTTCAAACTAAAAAAAAAATGCTTCAGAATCATGGAGTTAAGCTTCGGAATAAATCAGACCTAATTCGGAAATATCAAAATATGCTTTTGAGTCAATAACTTACTTCGGAGTCATCAAAACCTTACTTCGGAGTCAGCAAGCAAATCTCGGAGTAGTTGAAGAGTACTTCGGAGTCACCTTTTTAAAGCATCAAGGTTTCAAAAAATCTAGAATCCTCTCTACAAAGAGTTGTCACAAATAGAATGGTTTAACATCACTTTGGAAAATCTAAAAAAAATAATTTAGAGCATTCGAAATCATTCAAGACATTATCTATTCAGTCATCACTTCAGAGTAACCAAAGAAGCTACTTTGGAGCCTCGATACTCATGTGAATGTTAAGAAAAGTTAGTAACAAAGTTACAGACCGATACCAGATTATTGTAAAGTGAAACACTAAACAAAGTGTAAGGTGAAAAAAATATTTTTGAATGTTTGAAAGTTTGCCAAAGATGGCAACAAAAAAATCACTCTCAGCCTATAAAAGAGGCATTCATATGGAAAAGAAAAAATATAATTAAATATATCAAATATACGAGAAAACACAAGAAGCTAAAGTTTTTGAGTATTCAAAATCTTCCTTCAAAGTTCAACTCCAATAGCTACAACTCTATCAGAGCTCTCAATGTCTAAATTGCTTCTCAATTAAGTAGTTTGAATCTTTTACTCTTATTACTTATTCATTATTCTGAATTTATGTATAAGTCTACCTAAGTGAGAGGCATAAATCTGTACACTTCATTTGTTTATTTGGGAACACAAGCATAGTGCTTGGTGTTTATGTATTAAGATAAGCAAGTAGGAAACTTACTGAAAGGATACAAGTTCATTGGTGAGCTTTGAAAACCAACATATTGTAGAAAGTTTCTAGTTAGCTTGAAAAACTAATAAGTTGGTTAGTGAGATTGTTGGAAAACCAATGTGTATTTGATTAGATTGATCAAGTTACTAGTGAAACCTGAGATCAATAGAGGAGACTGACTCAAAGAAGTGGAGTAGAAACCTAGGAAGGGTTGAACCACTATAAAAATCTTGTGCTGGTTATTGTGCAATCTGTTTTATTTATTCATTCAATACTTTGATCATTTGATTTGACCAAAAGTTCTAAAAGCTTAATTCACCTCCTCCCCCCTTTTGAGCTACCATTATGTAAAGTACCAACAAAAATAACTTTGGATAGAGTGAAATTGCTCAATCTTGGCTTGGCTTCATCCAAAATAATAATTTCATAATGCGTTTGGTTCAACCAAGACAACATTGAGTCTCCAGTGTCTTAGCTTCATACTTCTACTTTGTTCAAACTTGGCTTTTTGTCTGAACATATCCTCATAGTGTTCGATCTTAGTTTTGCAATGTCTAAACCATTGTTTGCGTCTGGAACATAGCTTCACTATTCAAACTCAATTTCTTTCCTTTTGAAGTATGTTTTGAAGCCTTGATTGCGTCTTAACTTAGGCATCTGTCTGATTTACCTCAGTAGCATTTGAGAATGCATCCAAAGTGACTTAAAGCACATGAATGATGCTAGGCATGTCCTTAATCATGGATTTTGCCTTAGATGCTTGGATCATGTCTTTGAGCATTTACATTTTCTTCCTGATATAAGGTGGTTCTTCTCTTTGATTTTATTTGGTATGTGCTATCCACTTAATTTAGGTTATTTTTTTGATTATATTGTCTATTACTGAACACTTAAGAATATAACAATTAGTAATTAACCATTCATTCACATGATTTTCCTCA
Source organism: Pouteria campechiana (assembly GCA_036873735.1). Taxonomy (NCBI): domain Eukaryota; kingdom Viridiplantae; phylum Streptophyta; class Magnoliopsida; order Ericales; family Sapotaceae; genus Pouteria; species Pouteria campechiana. Next base: position 7,397 of record JAYJMB010000170.1, read on the forward strand.
TCATCAAAACTTAGCTGGTTAATTATATCATCATCGAAATCAAACTAAGGAGGTTTGGTTCGACATTCTCCCTCCTTTTAATGATGATAAAACATTTGAGTGAATTACTTTTCAAAAAGATAAAACTTGTAACATAAACATACAAAAATATTTAATTCATAACAAAACATACATAGGTCCCCCAAATTAAGTGCATTTCTAAATGGCTCCCCCTAAAAGAATGCACTGGATTTCTCCCTACAATTCACTATAATTCTCCCCTTTTTTGTCATAATCAAAGGCATTGGGAAGAAAAATAAGAGATATAAATTATACTCAAATCGATAAAGACATTTCATTACATCTCACTACAAGCAAAATTACATAAAATTGTGAGAAGTGTAGCAGGAATGGAATGGGATGGAGAAGAAAATGGTTTGAGGAGAAGCCCGATTATGATCCTTCAAAGAAGTTTGAAAACATGTAGAGGCATGCGTCCATTACTTTTGGGAAGGTCACATTGGAGGAGCTCAATTTTTGGATGGGGAAAATGGATGGAAAGGTGCGATGAAGAAGAAGGATGTTGCCGTTACTATACTCTCTTTTTTTCTTCTCTTCATCAGCCTCAAAAGATGGTTGAGTTGAATATAAGGCCATTGGACTTGCATAATGATGATTCTTGTTTCCTCCAATGAACATAATATTTCTTATAGATATCCATTCAATCTTCTGATCTTCAGCCTCAGGAATATTATATACTTCATTAAGGCCTTTGTAAGATTCATCTCCAATCCATGACTCCTTAAAAATTTTTCTGTCCATTCTGCATGCTTCACTAGATCGAAGTCTTCACATTCTCTGCTCCCTCTATCTTTACTTTTGAACTTGCACCTCATCAAGGTTGTCTCTCCCTTTGCTCTTGCCATAGCAGCATGTGGGTTGGGGGTTGGATTAAAATAGATGTGGCTTGGGGAGACAAAGAGGTTTCTTGAAAGACGTTTTGAGGAGAAAGGAATCAATGTTTACCAAAAATAGGAGAATAATATGATTTCTAAGGAAGGCTTATTCAATTTCAGCAAGAAAATGAGGTGGTGGCTCAGAAATGACTTTCAAACGTGAATAAAGAAATTGGGGGTGTTTTCATATAGTATGAAAACTTTAGGATTTCAGATGAAAAGAAGGGTTTTAGAGATCGAATAGAGTTTTGAACAGTCTTAAGTTATAACTTCAGATAGAAAAGAACTATGTCTGGAACAAGATTTCAAACAAATGTCTAATGTTATGAAGTAAAGTTTCACAATGTCCTAAGATGTGTCTAAAACTACATCTGAAATATTCTAAGTTGCACAAAATCTCAAAATATGCACATATAGCACATGAATTATAGAACATAAAGAATAAGCATTTAGATCAATATACGCAAGCAAAATATGATGATTAAGAAATAGAAATTATTGATGTGGATCTATCACACTTAACTCTCTTCTAATCATGCAAAATTTATCCTCTAGGAGTGGCTTAATCAAAATCTTTTCTAACTGATTTTTAGTTGGTACATATTCTAAGCAAATATTGTAATTCTAGACATGATCTCTAATGAAATGAAGTTTGATTTTTATATGCTTAGATCTAGAATACATAACTGGATTCTTGGAAAAATTTATAGCACTGGTATTAATACATCTGATGGGTGTATCATTGAACTTCAAACCATAGTCACCCAACTTCTGCTTCATCCAAAAATCGATGCACAACAACTGTCAAATGCAACATATTCAGCTTCTATAGTTAACAATGCAACAAGCATCTATTTCCTTGAGAACCATGAGATGATCATGCTTCTAAGAAACTGACAAGTCCTTGAGGTACTTTTCCTATCTACTTCATATCTAGCAAAATCAACATGAGCACCCTACTAACTCAAAATTTGAACCTTTTGGATAGCATAAACTGAAGCTTGGAGTATCTAATAGGTATCTAAAGGTCTTTTTTACAATAGTAAGATGTGATTCTTTAGGATTTGACTAGAACCTAGCACACATAAATGAATCCATGGCCTATATTCTAAGAACCCAAAGTAGGTTTTTTCAAACCAAGACCCTCCCTTTCCAAACTTTGAGGATCCAAATTTTCTAGCCAACATCATTGTCCTCAAAGATCCTCCTCATACTCCCAAAAATTATAAACCCAAACCTCCTCTAGATTTAGATAATAACCTATTCTTATACTTGGAAGACCCTGAGCCTTCTTCCACTCCTCAACCTATCCCAAAGCCTTCGTCCAAAACCAAATCACTTTCTATCAAAATAACCCCTCCTAAGAAGTACAGTACTGTAACTAACAAAGCTGATCCAAATTTCTTTTACCTTCCAAAAGATGTATATCTAGAACGTAGGGAAATGCACTTAAATGCCTATACGTCAAACTTATCACTCTCTTTTCCAAAATTTGAAAATCCAAACTATAGGAAAAGACTTAGAATCATTGTTCCTCCTTCTGCTATTCCATCCACCACTCCTAGTTCCTCTATTATCCCATCCTCCACTCCAACTCCTCAACCACCAAATTTCCCCATGCCCTCACCTAAGCGTACCTTTGATGTTTGAAAATTAGCAAACATATCTATAAACTAAGAACACACTAACTAGTACTGTAATCCACATAACCCATAAAAATAAAATTGGTACATTTTTGTGTAAAAAGATGAGAAATGACAAGATTCATTTGCAACAAATATAGCCACAACATTTGATTACTATTGTAAATATACTCAAAATATTTAAAAAAATAGCAAGTATACCCACATTATTTAATATAAATTATAAATATAACTATGCCAATAAATATCTATCCCATTCTATTTCTAAAAAATTAAAATTTCCAAAATGTGCTTAAGCCCCTTCTTTACCACATATCAACCTTTTCATCTTCGTTGTTGGCAAATTTGCTCTAACCAACAACATTCAATCCAGCCTAGACTAAGCTTAGTGATTGACATGATCCACCTAATCACCAAATGGGTTCTTTTCTAGGTTGGCTCATTCCTCACCCTAAAACTCCCTTGCCCCATCGAAGAGCCCCTCCTTCACACCTTCCCCCTCCCAGCCATTCTCATCCAAGACTCCAACCCACTAATTCTCCTTCTATCTTTGTTAATCCTTACTAAACCATGTCTTTCTACTGCACCAATCAACAACTACAATCCACCTTCGCTCCCAAAACCCTATCTTCTCCCTCACCCTCCTTTGATCCTTCGCCTTTTCCTTTGATAAAGAAGCCTTCATTGAGTGTCGTGGCTACAAGCACCACCTTCACATCAAGCCCACTCATCCATGCCCTCAATTGTCACCCTTATGTACCTTATTCTTACCCCAAACCCAATGCTCCATGCCCCCCCAACTCCACCTTTGCCCCTGTTAGCCTTGGTCTCAACCTCCACAACCATGTCCAATCCCTCTATGACGGTGCCCTCAATTTTTCTTCCACCACTACTCACCATGACATTTTCTCCAAAACCCACCCCAACATCTTTACTTGTAATGATGTCATGGATTGTTGGTTAGAACAAATGTATCAATAGATGATCATGAACGGATGACACACAATGGTAGAAACAAGAAGATGTTAAGGTAAGCATGCTTATAATTTTGGGAAAGAAGAGGTTTGAGGGCATTTTGAGAATTTTTTTATTTTTTAAAATGAAATGGGATGGATCTCTAATGGCTTGGGTATATTTATAATTTATATCAAATAGTGAGGGTATATTTGCAATATCGACCTAACATTATGAATATATTTGTAAATGATCCAAAAAATAATTAAAAATTATTAGTGATCTCTAACATAGGATATCCATTGTACAGCTGGCACCATGCCACGCCATATTACTATTCTAATGGGAAGCCTCTTCCAACTACAATGTAATTCTATAAGACTTCAGAATCGTTCTCTAAAAGAAAACCCTAAAAGAACTAAGAATGCATATTCTTCAGGAATCGTCCTCTAGATAAGAATCCTCATTCCATCGATGTATGAATTTCATATATCCCTGCATGTGTATATCCCTCCTGCTCAACTATAAATACACTAGGTATGCACTCTCTTAGAAAAGATCTCTCTATTATCTACATCCCTACTAAGGTCCCTTATTGACTTAAGCATCAAAGTGCCTGTGTCGTGGCCACCTTGACACGCTCTAACATTTTTTTTCTTGTAGGACTTCATGCAAGATTCTGAGAGAGTGAGTTAGGTATAACCTAAACATTAGCACCATCTGTGGGAATGCATATTTTCCCTATGCAATCTCTAAACTCGTTTCTAGGATTTTCTGGATAGTGTTTCCATGGCAAAAATAATAGATACTTCTTCAAACTCAAAAGTGGATCAGCGTATGATGAATCCATTTGAGGACCAATGGTACATTCACCAATGATCCATACACACTCAAGGAGACCAGCACTCAATTACTGGATCAACCAGCATGCTCCACCCCTTGACTTTAGTAATTTTTAACATTAACAAAATACATTACAGTTAATATTTTTTGGACACAATGATGATTCATCCACCACATGCTCACCCTCGTTGTTGCACATGCATCAAATTTTACAACTTTAAAATTAGAAGTCACGTGTGTATCTGCTAAAATATACCATTAAGCATGGATTCTAGTGCACCATCTTCCTCAACCCCAACTGCTAGAAGCATCATAACTATCATTGCCCATCGTGCCACTCATTGTCCAATCGTTAGGTGGTTGATCCATGCCATCCAATGGAATGAACTCTCCACAATGATGCAGATAGTTCAATTGCCACATCGAATTATCAACTCTGGCAACCACGCTAAAAATAAAAAAATAAAAAAGTAAAAAATATGTTCTCCTCCACTGCGAATAATTGCAAGATGTTGTTCGACATCTACATCCATGGTTACTCATCAATGACTGGCTGTTGCTTTCTTTTGCATGCTGCTACTTCGGCAAAACCCATCACCATTGAAACATTTGTTCACATCTTGCTACCTTTGCCACTTTGCATCATCAACAAAAAACCATCAATTTACCAAACGGACCCAACCAACGAAACCACGATGTTGTTTTGTCCACCCTCAGTCAATCACACCATAACCAGGTGGAATAGTGGATGTCCCCTAGTGAAGACACTCTAGAACTTATGGTCCACTAGTTGCTAGATGACATCCAAGCCATTAGCTTAGCAACACAAGCCATAGGAAAAAAGTAGAACATCTTTTGATGTTGGCACTAGAGTGACTACCTGTAACACCTAAAATTTTGGGAATTTTTGGATGAGGAAAAGAAAATTTTTATTTTTGGATTTTTATATGATGCTTCGTGAGGAGACTAAAAAATTTTATGTTAAATAATACAATTAGGGTTATTACGCATGTATGTATATTGCACATGAATAAGGAATCAATGGATAACTATGAAGCTAATTAAATGATTTGATCCTTAGTCAATTGAGGGGCCAAATTAAGTGTGCTCATGTGTCGCTGTAATATGGAAAAAATAATGACAAAAAGTAAGGGGATCAGTTGGAGAAAAATCAAGCAAAAAGGGGGCATTAGGCCGTGCACTATAGCCCCATTGCGAAAGGGGGAAGATTAGCATCCAACAAGTCAGGTGTTGTGTCACCTGAATTGGTGAAGAGGCAATGGCGTTTCATTTAATGCCCATCAACTCCATTCTTTCTCCATTTGTTTCCTCTTCCTCCCACACCTTAGCCCATGCTTTCTACACCTAATTCGTGCCATTTTAGCAAGGGAAAATCACTTGTTTCTGAGTATAATCAATTAACTTACCTACTCAAACTCTAGTTTTCATCATTTGGATGGTGGAAGAAGAAAGGAAAGTTGGGTTTTCTGCAATTGGAGGAGATTGCTTAAAGAATTGAAGAGGAATTCTTGTTGTGAGGTGGAAATCAATAAGTAATCACACTTGTAAGTATTTCCCCCAAATTAAGTCTTAATTTATACAATTCTTAAGGTGTATTGTGTAACCTTAGAAAAAGTTAGAGTTTGAAATTGCAAAGAGTAGTTGGGGGCTTCATTTCAAATTGACTTTAAAGTTTAATTGCCATGTATGTGATAGTAATTACCCATAAGAAACTCATGCAAATGAGTGTCCCTGTGCATGACATTTATGTTTTAACCCAATTGCTATACATATTGTGCATGAACTAGACTAGAGAAAAGAATTTATGGAATTAAGCATGATAGTTTAGTTAATAAGATTAATTTACCCATGTCTAATTATGGGAATATGATGTTAGAATTAAATTCCTACTATTACACCTTATTGGGAATTAAGAATGTGAATGATGCCTATTAAAAGTTTGATGAAATGGCATCAAGGGAAACAACATGTAATTGGATGAATATCCCATATAATAAATTGTTCCTTATTGAGTCTAATCCTCCTGCTTAGCTTAATTTTGATGATAAATTTAGTTAAGTAGCTAAGTTTTGATGTTGTACAAACATATGAGTGAAGAGTTAAGCTACTAACTATTTATTTTCCAATTGATGCAACATTAATCTATTAAAATGAATTAAGTAGAGTAACTATTAAGCTTAACCAGATATTATTAAGCCTTCACAGAAAGAAGATAATTTAAAAAGAATTTTTAAGTAAAAATTATTTAGAAGTATTCAGAAAGAAAAATCAGAAGTATTTCAAAGACAAGGCATCAAATTTAGAAATAATCAAAAACATTTTAGAGACAAGTCATGAAGCTCAGAAGCAATTTACAAATAATTAGAAGTATTTCAAAGACAAGGTGTAAAGCTCAGAAGTAATTCAAAAATATTCAGAAGTATTTTAGGATGAATTAGAATTTCTTGGGACATAAGGCATGAAGTTCAGAAGTATATAGAGCTACTTCAGAACCACTTCAAAGACAAGTCAAAATCCTTTTAGAGACAAAGTGCAATCCTCATAATTAATTCTAAGGCAATCTTGCTCTTTAGAGGTAGTTCAGAAGCTCTCCAGAAACACCTTAGAAGTAAAATGTTCTAAGAAGAACTTTAGAATAAACTCAAAAGAAAAATTTACACTCAAAAGTTTGCTAGGAAGAACTTCAAAATACGTTTAGAAGCTAATTAGAAGTAATACAAAAGCAATACAAAATGATATTTTTGCAATTAGAAGTTCATCAAAAAGAACTTGATAAATAATTCAGAAGAAGCTTATGAATTCAAAAACTTAGAAGCAATGCAGAATGTCGACCTTGAAATCAAAAGTTTGTCATGACAAACTTGAACTTCAAAAATCCTTCCAAGTTTCAGAGTTGTAATAGAAGATTGATAGCAGTGATACCAAATGAACATAGAAGAAGTTTCTGTGTTGAGAAGATTCTCAAAAGTAACTCAGAAACTCTTCAGAAACATCTTCAAAAGGCCAAGATTCAAGAAGCATATTAGAGGCAAAATTCAAACTTTAGAAAAACCTCAGAAGCTCTTCAGAGGCATCCTCAAAAAGCCAAAACTCAAGAAGTTAATTAGAAATAGAAATTTAATCATTCGAGAATACTTCAAAAGTTTCTCAAAAGCAAAAACATGACTAATGAAAGTATCCGATACCAGAATCAACCCTTAGAAGAATCTGAAATGATAAGTCATGAAAAATTCTATCATTGCCATAGCTCAGAAGTTCAATAGAAGAATCTCAGAAGTTCTACATTAAGTGCACAATAATAACTAATAGGTGGATGAACCTCAGAATTTCTGTATACTTATCACATAAGTTATGTGACTAGACAAAAGAAGAAAATCACGATGAAGCTTTAAATCTCCATTTTTAAATAGTCAAAAAGCTACCAAAAATGATTATTACAACTAAGGTGTCTTCCCTAACTTATAAAAGGAAGATTCGAATGTCTAGAAGAGTAGCTAAGAAATAAGAAAAATTTTACTTAAGCATTTACTAAAGTCTCCCTAGATTTAGCTCAATGAGATTAGCTCCATTATGTTACATTCCAATAAGCGTTAAAAGAAAATCATTCAACGACGCTTGAATTCTAATCTTTATTATTCTTTACTGCTATATTCATTGTGTTTTTATCACTACACTTCATAAGCTTTATCTATCAAGAAGCATTCATTTTTATACACATTTATTTATTATTTTGTCATTTGTAAGCAAAGGGCTTGCATCTTATCGTGAACAACAAGCAGGAAAATTTGTTAAAGTTTGTATATGTTATTGGTGAGGTTTGAAAACTAATGTGTATAAGTTATTGGTGAGCTTTGAAATCCAACTTGTATAAGTTTGTTGGTGAGATTGAAAACCAACAAGTGTTAGTGGAACCTGAGCTTAGCAAGAGAGACTAACTCAAGGAAGTGGAGTAGATTCCCAAATTAAGGGTCGAACCACTATAAAAACCATTATTTTAGTATGCTATGTAATCTTTTAAATTTTATTTTCATACTACTATTGAAGTTGTCTAAAATTTTTAAAGGCTCAATTCATCCCCTCTATTGAACCACCATTAGCTAGGGACCAACGTAATCATGACGGTTAAGTGGGATGATTATCCTAAATATAGAAGACAAGTATACTGCTGAGGATGTCCAAGCAGTTGAAAAAGATGCCAAGGCAAAGAACTGCCTTTACTATACCCTTACACCCTCTAAGTTTGATAAGATTTCCTCTTGTGATACTACCAAGAAAATCTAGGATAAAGTATTGATTACACACGAATGAACAAAATAAGTGAGAGAAACTAAAATAAATCTTCTTGTATAGGAATAAGAATCTTTCAGCATGAAGGAGATAGTCAATTTCAGACATGTTTGAAAGATTCCAAAAGATAACAATTGGGCTAAAGAATCTAGGAGAGAAATTTAAATTCCAAAAGATAACAAATGGGCTAAAGAATCTAGGAGAGAAATATGAATAACCCAAGTTGGTGAAGAAAATACTAAGATCATTATCAAGGCAATGAATGCCTAAAGTAACAATGATCCAGAAAGCAAAGAACCTAGACACGATGAGCCTAGAAGAGCTCATGGGTTCTCTTATGACCCATGAAGTATTGATTAAATAGAAAAATTGCAAAAGATCCTAAGGGCAAGAAGACAATTCTAATAATTGAGTCAGAAGATGATAACTCCCAAAGTGAAGCATCAACAAGTGGAGATAATGATGAAAATATGGTAATGATTACATAAATATTTAAGTCTATGTTGAAGAAGAAGACATTTAGGAGCAACTCAAGAAATGATTTAAGAAGAAAAGATAAATATAAAGAGTTTCCCATGTGCTATAATTGTGGGAAGACTGAGCACATGAAGTTTGACTACCCAAAACTTGATAAGAAGCAAAGTGATCAGCAAAAGAAGAAGTATAACTCATACTTTGACAAGAAAAAACAACAACAGTAACAATCATAATAGAATTATCAAAAAATTTTAGAAAAAAAAGAAAGAAAGCTCTAGTAGCATGGGAAATGCTAGAGAACATGATGAATGAGAGTGAACGTAAAGAGGATGAAGAACATGAAGCACAAAGCTTTTTCCAAACAGAAAAGATCACAATGAATTCCACACAGGAATTAGCTTCATGGTTATTCATGAAGAAAAGGTAACTTCTAACACTAAAACTCCAAGTCATGAGGAGATGATAGATGAACTATACTCAGATTTCATGATTTTGAAAAATAAATGCAATAAGACTATAAAGGAGCTTAAGAAAATTACTAGTGAATGTTCAAAATTAAAGGACAAAAACTCCAAGCTCAAGAGCAATCAAAATGCTATCAGTGAACTTGAGTAAGTAAAGGTTAAAAATAATGCCCTAAAAAAGACCTTAGCTTCCACCTTACTAAGAATGAAACCTAAGAAGAAAGGTAGATAGCAACAACATAGGAACCAAAGTGATGCTTCAGGAAGAAAACAAGGACCCATATAGATGATGATCTAGGCTCCCAAGGAAGTTACATGTATAGTAAATGCAACTCAGTTTCAATTAGCTACAATAGTGGCACCCAATAAGAAATGGGTACCAAAGTTTTTTGCTACTGACCCACCTGAACCCATTACCAAATGGGTACCAAAAGTTAAAACTTAATCTTGTCTCTGTAGGTGTGCTTAAGAGTCATAAGGAGCAGTAAATGGTATATCGATAGTGGTTATTCAAGGCAAATGACAGGGAATAGAGAACTATTCAAAAGGCTAAAAATGAAATTTGGTGGAGTAGTGAGCTTTGGGGACAATGGAAAAGGTATAGTGGTTGGGATTTGTAAGGTCGGCCAACCACCATCTACCACAATTTCAAACATGCTTCTTGTAGAAGGATTGAAACACAATCTTCTAAGTGTTGGTCAATTTTATGACAAAGGCTATAAGGTTGTGTTTGAATCTCAATTTTGTTCAGTTCTAGATAAGTCTCATTCAATTATAGTACTTGGTAGAAGGCATGAAAAGGTATACTTGGTTGATCTTTCTGATATCCAAGCTAAGTGTCTTATTGTTAATGACAATGAATCTATGTTGTGGCACAAAAGTCTAGGAGATGTCAACAAAAAATTAATTAAAAAACTATATAATAAAGATCTTGTTGTTAGCTTAAACTTAAATTTGACCAAGGAAGGTTGTGTGATGCTTGCTTAAAAGGTAAGCAAGTAAAAGAATCATTTGAATTAAACAAAGAAGTATATACAACAAAACCCCTTCAGTTGCTACATGTAGATCTAGTTGGATCAATAAGAACTAGAAGCCTTGGAGGGAAACATTATGCATTTGTCATTATGGATGATTATAATAGATTCACCTGGGTAATATTTCTAGCCTTCAAAGAAGAAGGTTTTTTCATTCTTTGAAGTATTTACCAAGCACATGCAGGAACAAAGCTTTCATATTATTAGTGGAGAGTTTGAAAATCATAGGTTTACAAATTTCTATGAAAGCAATGAAATTCTTCAAACTTTTCTACACTAAGAAAACCCCACCAAAATAGAGTAGTTGAAAGAAAAAATAGATTCTTGCAAGAGATGGTAAGAACTATGTTGAATGAATACAATCTGCCTCAATATTTTTGGACT
>JAYJMB010000172.1:0-50992 GCA_036873735.1 Pouteria campechiana
CTGATCCGATTCAATTTTGACAACACCGGTCACAATATATTCCATCTAGATCATACACTCAGATACCCACACTAAAATGATGGAACGAATGCTCAAGACAGTCCATCCGTGAGTGTGAAATTTTTCTGTAGTTTATAAATCCGCGCTCCTCCTCTTTCCTTCGGTGGCTTATTTTAGTAGCGACAGACTTTAATGGCCGAAAAATAAGATAGGTATATATTTAATATAATAGATTTAATTTAAAAATTACAAATTTTTTTTGAAGGAATGACTACGGAATCCTCTCTCACGGGGGGCCCTTGGGTTGACGACGAATGACTCCAGCCACATGCTGTCCACGCAGTTGTTTCTGTGGTCTCGTCCGCAGCGATGGGAATGCGAGGTTCGCTGATACCACACGTCTCCTTTCCATGTGGACCACGGGCAAGACACAATGCCGCTTCCCATGACATGAAAACCTCTGCAGCCGCATATAGCTCGTACCGTGCATCCGAGCCAGCCACTTTTATTAAACGCACGCATGTGAGGGATCGATTGCGGCGTTTGGGGCTAGGCACAGCCAACTGCAAAGCTCCACCAATTCTTCCGCTGTCAGTGCGGCAGAAACCTTGCCCCGTGGCGATTCGCGAGTGAATGGACAGCAACAGCTTCCATGAATTGATGTCGGCCATTAATAATATATTTTAATAAGTGCATGGGGTTAAAGTGATGGCTGCGGTCAAAGTGATGGCGGCCTGTGGTCATACCAAGCGATGAAAATTTCATGCGAATGTTTAATTAAGGGTTATGATGATTTATGCGTTTAATTCGAACGATTTTGATTCCCTGTACACCGATATTAGGGCGTGTATTAGCGGAGAGTGCATAGCACGTAAAATAAACTACTCTGAGATGCTGTATGTATGTACAGAAAAATTACATAAATGATTTAAAAAATATAAGTACGTAATTAAAAAGCAGAGTATATATAGCCATAAATGATAAAAAAGCAGAAACTATGATTAAAAAAGTGTGAATTAGCTTTGGAAAGAAAATAACAAAGTATTTAAAAAATACCGATTTGGTTGTAGCATAAAAGTGTAGTGTAATATAGGGTATGTGACGTTACTATGCACGGCAACATGCAGCTGTGTAGTGCATCTAAACATGAATTGTTTAAATAAGATTAAAAAAATCATTTCAATGGAAGACTTAATTAGCCTACAATATTACCCAATACGCACCCTTAAAATTATTTTTGGGGATTTATTGAAACATTGAATTGAGATGGTTTTTAAATATTAGTTATTAAATAATGCCATGACAAACTAGATAGCTCTGATACACATAATCACAGCTCTAAATTAATAATTGGCAAAGGAAATTCATGACAGTGTTACAGTGAAATCATCCCATAAAAACATTAGCTTAGTATATTTTTTATCCATTTAAAATTTATAAACATCTTTATCTTGGTGATATCTTAATTAAGATTTAAATTAGTGATAAAATTAAACAAAATATCGAACTCTATTTATATATAAACCAATGTTATGAGAAAAAGTGATGTTATTTTTCAAGCTCAGATGGAAATCATTTTATTATCTGAAAATATTATAACCTCAACGCATGCGAGGCATTTTGCATTTGTGAAATTATTAAATTGAATTGGTCAAAAATTTAAGGTGGATATTTGATGTATATTTTTTGTCGTTTGATTATGATGCCGAGTGACGGAGAAATGTACTGCGCTTCCCCAGCTCTGTTTTCGGAAGGTAAAAGTGGTCCATCGCGGGGAAATTTACCGCCGTCAATCGCAGCGAGCATCTTTGTCGTGCAATCATTGCCCATCGCAACATTGAAGTGGGGCCGGCTCTTGGACGGTGCACAGCTAAAGTTCTGGATCTTCTGATGCCCTCGTCGTCACTCGTCACTATCGAGGTCGTTTTGTCTCTGAACTTTTGTAACCGTCCAAAATGCGTTCCGCAGCAACTTTATCCGTATGTGTATGATAATCCTACGATTCCTGCCCCACTCAGCCGTTCTCGCCATTCTGGCCCCAAACATGCGTGGCTGTGGACGGAGGATCTGGTGTAAAAGTTGCCGTTGCCGCTACGGCTCGTATAATTAGAATATAATTCGCCCATTAACCTTTCATTTTAATTTAAAATATTCATGGTGAAATATTTTTAATTGAAATAATAAATTAGATGTATAAACACATACATGTTTTTTAAAAAGATAATAATATGATATTTATATGGGCCACATCGTTTAAAAATAAATATTATAATATTCCTTAACTTACATACATTTGTGGTCCACGGGCTATGCAGGAATGGAGCCAATTTACACATGATTACCATTCAGGTTGTATGCATCCCACCAACCAAAAACGCAAATCACCACTTTGGCTATTTGAACGCACATGGAACGAACGAATCAAGGCACCATACAAATTGAGACCAATGGTTCGGATACGAGGCAATTGATCAAAGAAAGACGGTAAAATTAAATTGGACAGCCAAAATCTCCTATTTCCAACCCGTCAGCTGCATCACCATAATCGAAACAACGTGGCGGGACGCAGATGTCATTTGGTCATCATCCGTGCAGATGAGCGCTTTGGTGTTCATCTGATTTGCACAGGAGCAGCAGATTCATGCAATCGGTCGCCAGAGTATAGAGAGTCAAAACACGAGCTTTATTTTTATGAGCGAGGAATGCCCATCTGTGTGATAGGGGCCGTCGAAATGGTTGGTTGGATTAAAAAATCTTGTTGTTTGTTCAATCGGAACAGTCCGAGTAAAGTCCGGGGTGGGCAGTTAAACTGCTGCCGTGTTGAAGGCAGGGATTATGTCTTATGCGTGGCGCAGGGTTTCTGGAGAATCTCTTCATTCATCCGACGGTGCTGGGGCTTTCAGATGATAAGTGGCCCCCACTTTTTCGAATATAAAACGCCCGAGCAGGCTAGCTCCTCCTGGTGGTTCCCTCTTTGCTCGCGGGGAAGACAGAGAGGTTTGTCCGTGCAAGCGAATCCGGCTTTCGAAACGAGAAATACGATTTCTCCCATGTCCTGCTTGAGCAGCGACGGGAGAATTTCCCGCGCCGAAATGCCATGTAGCTGCGTAGTTCTCAAAGAAGAGGAAGACAAATCCTCCGAGAAGCTTTCGCAGTGGAAGCGGCCGGAGTATCGTCTGGAGAAAATTTTCCCTGTCTACGCCATGAGCAGTTTGGCTCTTGAAGATGCGGGCCGGACGGAAGCATCGATGGTGGATAATTCTGTTGAATCCAGTGCGGATCCCATCTGGGATGCAATGAGAGCGGAAGCGAAGTCCGAGGTATTTGTTTCGACACTGGATTATGTTAAGTTCTTGTGTTAAAAATTCTTCTTCGCTGCTTCTGGTGATGGCATGGACGCCGTTAACCTTCTTCGAACGAGCTATTTTACTCTTTTACTGGAAGTTGTTGATGATTGTCTGTTTTCGGTAGTTTTAAGGCGATTAGGGAAGAGAGTTTGATGGTGAGGAGGAATCCGAGAGAGAAGAAGAGTGTGAAAATTGCAGGTTCTGGCATGCTGGTGCCCGCGCTGGCATGGGACGGCATCGTTGACATACAAGCTGTTTGTTAGGAGGCCCCCCGCTGTTTGACTGCTGAGGCAGTCTTCGGTGCATGGGAGGAAATGGATAGCTAAAGGCACATTTGACACCCTTTATGCAGGCAGTGTGTTTAACAGCTTAGATATTGTTTTACAAAGTGTGGCCAAATGCATGGTGAACGGGATTATCCTGATTGGGGAATGATACTGCTTTCCTCCTTCAAGCGGGAGGCCAATCAGGCCCAGCCCAAGACGTGGAATGTTTATGGATGGGCGTGATTGATTCATTTTGAATATGCTCTTGAATCCGCTTATTCCTCCTTTAATATGCATTTGATCATCTTGTTCCTTGTGTTTAAAATTCAGCCAAGAACTTTCGACTTCTTCACTGTTACCATGAAAAGTCTGAAAGAAGGTTAGATGGTGGAGATAATCCACTCCCTTTAATTGCCCATAGAATTCAAACAGGTCGAAGAAGTGGAGATTTCTGTTTGAATCCCTGTGCAATTGCTGAGCAGCAATTAAAAAGGACAAAAATTCTATAAGATAGTTACAACGCTAGCCATGTTTTATGTAGTAAAATTTAGATGGTTAAAGGAATAATATTTTTGTTAAGAAAGAGTGCACAAGGTCGGATGCCAACATGGATAGGAAGTTATGGACAGAATTTGAATGACTGAATACGAGGAAGCCATCACTAAGTGATAAGATGAAAGAAGTTTGATATAGCTCAGCCATGAGCAACAGAACCTGTCATAGCATAAGTTGGTTCAAGCTGGAGGCTTTGGGAGAGGAACGTTATAAGGACATTGGTGAAGTGGGAATTCAGTACTCAAGTACGGTCTTAACTGCAGAAATGGTAAGTGATAGTGAAGAAGAGTTTGAAGGAATTGTGTAGCTGAGTGCAATTAGATGGGATAAGTTTTGGTGATGATTGTGATGATGAATGTGGTAATTATCATTTGGAGACTGAGGAGATGACAGGGATTGGGATATCCACTTTATTCAAAATTTCTACCATTGGAAAGAAAAGAGGAATGCTCAAGACATGTAGAACAAACAGAAATCAACTGGTAAATGATAGTGAAGAATAATTTGGAAGGAACTGTGTAGCTGAGCGCAGTTAGTTTGGATAAGTTTTGGTGCTGATTGTGATGATGAATGTGGTAAATGCCATTTGGAGACTGAGGAGTTGGCAAGGATCGAGATATCCCCTTTATTTTTCTACCGTTGTAAAGAAAGGAGGAATGTTCAAGACATGTAGAACAAATGCAATTCAATTGCAAGTAATGCATTTGTACCAATTGGTATACAACTCACCATTGTAGACACCACCGTTGTTGGGAAATCAGAAGTGTGCCTTGAGAATAACATGAACAACAGAGCATATAGGCCAGCCCTACGTGCTGGAGTTTGTTGTCATTTTTTATGATGTGAAGAAGAGAACATACAAATTCTGTGTAGGCAACCATGAAGGTTTCTGCAGAATCAAAAAGAGTTGAAGTCTAAATCCATAATAATAATGATTGCTCATTCTATGCCCAAGGAAAGAAGGCTTGAGAGAGATGTAGGAAGGAAAGTGGATTAGGTGCATTTCCATTATGCCATGTTGAATGGTTCATTACGAAGGATAGGAATAGTGGAAGAGAGGTAGGTTCTGTCATGGATTTTCCCACCCACTTCCTTGCATATATTATTATTGGCATAACCTGCTAAGAAGAGCTGTGCAAAATACAGGAAAATTCCAAATGGCTTTTTGTGGGCCCTTTTACTAAAAAAGTGCATCATTGGATAATGTGATCTGTATGGCCCAATCTTCCAAGCATGGCAATAATAACTATGCTAGACATATGAAAAGATGCATGGTCACAGATCTAGGCAAACACACTTAACACGTCACATATTTTGTCCATTTAGTTGTGTAGTGGTGAAACATTAAAGATGAGCAATGGTGATCAATGGAAGATAAATTTAACAAAAGAAGAAAACCTGTTAAATATTTCAAGAAATTTCTTGGATTTGTTGATAACTGTTGCAATGGAAATAATAGACAATTGGACATAATTTTAATTTGAAGGGAACATTCTACAGCTTTGGGTCTGTTTGGGAATGGGAAAAAGAGGTGGGAAAAAAAGGTATGCGGAAAAGTGAGGAAATGATGTAATGTCATAGGGGATAATGATTAAAAATAAGTGAATAAAGACAAAATAAATAAGTTTTTTTATATGAAAGGATGACAAATAATGATTAAAAATATAGATAATAATGAGAAAAAAGTAGGGTTTTAGATAGTTAATACGTCAAATCACATCAAAAGGTATGGAAAAGGATGAAAAACTTTTCCACCATTTTTTCTTTTCCTCATTACTAAACAGATTATTGTAATATTTGACAAATGTAGTTTCAATCATATTTGAAATCATTCAACGAATGCTTGCTAATGTATATTAACCTTTCTTACCATGTAAATCTTCTGTTCCCAATATCACCATCGCTACCAGCAGGGGCTATATTCTATTCTAAGGAAATGCCTTTACCAAAGAATGTACTTCTTCTCCCTTTTGCACTTTGCTGCTATAATATCTGTGACACTTGCTGCAGGTACTCTTTTTCCTGTTACTTACTGTTCAAGTCCTAGTCATATTTGTACTCATGCAGTTCTTCATTGGTATCTGTACAATTATTTCAGGCAGAGAAGGAGCCACTTCTAAGCAGTTTTTTATATGCTAGCATTTTATCTCATGATTGCATGGAGCGTGCATTGTCGTTTGTCCTTGCTAATCGACTCCAGAATCCAACCCTTCTGGCAACACAACTTATGGATATCTTTGATAATGTGATGATGCACGATAGGGACATACAGCATTCCATTCGCCTAGATGCTCAGGTTATCTTATTGCTTTTTACTAGGATTTTAGCTCATTTCCCCCTTCTAAAATAATTTTATTTGATCGCAGAAATGGATTATCAAAAAATGATTCCCTCACAAGTTTGGATGTTCTTTGTAACAGGCATTTAAAGATCGGGACCCTTCATGTATGTCATATACCTGGGCATTGTTGTACCTTAAGGTATAGGGGTATTCCACATTTTTGGCATTTGTTGCAATCAAGGTTCAGTTGGGGTATTATGAATTGCAAGTAGTTATGACATTTCTGGTGCATGGGGTTTTCCCTATGAACTCCTCACTTGACACGGCCTGGGTCTGGAAATGACATCATGCAGATTATATGCTCAATATTCATTCAGATGGTTTTTCTGGTCCTGTTGAAATGGCTTGGATATATATTTAGGCAGTATCCTGAGTGCTAATAAAGATTGGGACATCCACATTCAGCATTAATGTGTCAAATAGTGCACGTGATACAGCTTTCCAGCTCTGCAGCTAGTTATAGATTGGTAACTATGTGCATGTGTCTGTAGCATTCAAACCTAGCAGGTGTTTTACTGACCTTTCCAAAGTCCAAACATGCAAATAGTGAGAATGAGAAAATCAACAAAACATCTAATCCCTCAATGCCAGAACTTTTATCACTTTCCTCATGCAGCAGAGATTTATGTTGATGTGCAAGTTTATATATGGGTTCTTATATGATATCAGTGAGCATATAATCCTTTTTTGGCAGTTAATTGGAGATCGTAAATGTGGTATCAATGAACATAGGTCAAACTTACTAGGTTGTCAACTTCCCCCGTCGTTAGGTTGCAGTCCCAAATAGATTGCTTTGATGTTTCCAACCTCTGATTATTGATATGTGCTTGCCAAAGTATGCTTCTTGGATATTCTGCACAGTTGTGGTTCCATCTGTCCATTAAATGTCTGCCAATTAAACAATCAGGCGACGAAATAAGCAAAAACTTTGGCTCATAGTCATCTAAACTGGGTTGGTAGCTTAACTGGTTAAATTTGAGTTCTATGCCTCATATAAAATTTGTATGTGCCTGCATATTATCCATCACTCTGCCAAAGCATGAATTTTTTGTTTTTTCTAGTAACATACAATAAAGTTTTATTTTGTCAGTTTTGAGGATTGGATATTGTCTCAGGGATACCATTCACTGCAATCATATCGTATAGCTCATGCACTTTGGAATAAAGGAAGAAAAGTCTTGGCCTTGGCATTGCAAAGTCGAATAAGCGAGGTGATTTATTCTAGAGAATGCTTAAGTCTCCAGGTTCTTTTATGCATGCTTTTAATTTAATGGACTATATTGGTAATAGTAACTGCAAATCAGGGCTGCCTTCTTTATTTCTTTTCTAATTTGCATTTGTTTGTCTTATGCAATGTAGGTGTTTGCAGTGGATATCCACCCAGGTATATTCTGTGTGCCCCCTCTTAGTTTTATTTTTCTGTTTTGCTTTTACGCAATTTCTATGTATGGTTGATTTATTTGGGGAGGAAAATATATCCAATGTGGATATCTCTGAGATATTATTGATTTTCCCCTGATGAAATTCTGATTTTAAATCTGCTGCGTGTTTGATTCCCTTTGGTGGATCTGCATATGCTAATGATGCTTGGAATTCCCTGAGTTAGTACAAATTGGTTGTTGTCTGTTGAAACAGGTCGAACCTTGGTGGCCTAGATTTTTCTTTAGTTGAGGGAGTTCTGGATGTTCAGATTGTTTGGAAGAAGTAAAGAAAACAAAAGCTTCTGAATATTCGGATTTTGCTGAATTTCATGGTAGCAAATTTCTTTCTTTAATATAATACAAAGAAATTTGTATTATGTGGTGTAAATGTTTTATCTTTTTGCACATATGACACCAAGAAAGAGTGGCGAGGACCATGAAATTTCTTGTTTTCAGTTCTTACTTTTCTGTTGATTTTGCTTAAGGGGGACTGCATTTAGGATACAATTCTTTCTTTTCTTCTTTCATTTTATCAATCTTGCTTATGGAAGATAGTTGTTGGTAGAAGCCATCACTCAGATTTGGAACTTAGACCTAGCACTTGTTTTTCTTCAGCTGCAAAAATTGGAGAGGGAATACTGTTGGATCATGGGACGGGTGTAGTTATTGGTGAAACAGTAGTTGTAGGAAATAAAGTTTCATTAATGCAGGTAAGCCAACTTCATCTTTCATTTCATATACGGTACTGCATTATTGTTCCAAATAGTTTGCTCCTCAATCAATTACAATGCATTATGATATGGCATTTGATCATTTGAAGAGTCATAGATTTTATCTTTCTTTGAAATGAAGCATACTTAACAAATTGCAGCTGGCATCATGGATGATAGTTGTTCTCCTGACACATATAGGGTGTAACATTAGGAGGAACAGGGAAAGAAATAGGAGATCGACATCCCAAGATTGGTCAAGGTGCACTTATTGGAGCAAGTGCAACTATTCTTGGTAATATTACAGTAGGCGAAGGGGCTATGGTTGCAGCTGGCTCTCTTGTATTAAAGAGGATCCCTCCTCACAGGTAGAAAACAGATCTATGATGACTTGATGGATATGAACTAGTTATATACAACATTGCATGAACATGCACACATGCAATTCTCTGTTTCCTGCAAAGGCATCATTCATTTTGAACAGCTGAGCTAGGCAGAGGGTGGGCCCAGTATTAAAGATTAATTGGATGAAGCCAGGCTGGTGCAGCAATCAGGTAGGCTAAGCAGTTGAAATGAATGAACTACTGTGTTGTGGTTGAAAACATTGGTATTGCCCACTTAATGAGCAGATCCATTTTTCCCACAGACTGCCTCATGCATATGTAGGATGTTCTATGCCAATGATACAATAGAAAAGAAGAAATCACTGTATTTGAAAATTTACAAAGTGTTGTACGTAAACAACTGATATCATTTTCTTACCAAATGGAATCTCTTGAGATATTGTGCTCTATGCATCAATGTTTACCTTGTTTGTAAATTTCAGAATTTCATCCTTCCTCAAAAAATTATGCTAGTGTATCCTTTTTTCAGCTACACTTGCGTCTTTTGCAATTATGTGCATGTAGATCGGTCTTTTTTTACTATAATTGCCATTGAGAATTGGAAACTAAAATTGGTGTGACGTCAAATAAGAAGTGGAAGAATTTTGAAAGGATACTGTCAAGGAAAGAGAAGAAAGTATGGAAGGAGGAGGGAAGAATAGTAGAGAATGGGAAGAGAAGGGGGAATTAGAATATTGGGGAATAGGGATTTAGACTAGAACTTGAGGAGAAGAGGAGGAGAATTAGGGTTAAAGATATGACAAAGAAGACTTGTATTTCAATAATCAAATTGAACTGAACTGTCTAAACCCCAACATCAGCTATCATATTTGTAAAAAATGACATGCAAAATATAGATTATAAATAAAATATAAAACAAATGTAAATGTTTAACCTAACCATCCATTAAGTTGATCTTTATTTCAAATCCTTAAAGTGTACATAAAAAATCCAAATTTCTATGCTTGTGCCCTAAAGTAAACATCCCATCCTGTTCTCCATTATATGTTGTTCAATTATATTTGCTGAAGTGGGTAAAGTGTTGCAAATACAGACAAGCCCTGTGTAGGTTCTAGGTGGGAGTTCTTTTACTGCTTACTGCCAATCACTAAACAAAATGCCATGGAAGAAGCATAACGAGGTCTAAAAACTCTACCAAAGATGGGATGGGGAAATTATTGACTGACATATAGACATTTAGTGTCCTATAATCATGAGGGAGAATCTCTGAACCAAAATGTCAATCGACCCTTGCTTGTCATCCAAGATTTCTGTCATCATTCAAATTGCCTAAAAGCACGGAGTCTTCTGATTAATAAGTTTGTTTTGGTACAAAATCTCATGAGATATTGTGTAACAAAGCACTACTGTGTACCGATAAGCTACTGATGAATGGGTGGTCATGTTCATATCAACTTTCTGCAAAACAAATCATACTGTTACAAAATAATTTTTTCCCTATAGCCAAGTATTGTTTTTTACTCGAAAATTGCATATTCATGGAGATTCCACATTCAATCATTTCATGATTGGTTAAAATCAGCTGTGTAAAAATGATGTTGCTTTCCTTTCTTGGCTTTGAAGCATGGCTGCTGGAAACCCAGCGAAGGTGGTTGGATATATAGAGGATCAAGACCCATCTTTAACAATGAACCATGGTATGTGAGACACACAAATTTACTTAGGTCTTGTATGCCAGACTTTTGCTGATGCTAGGTAAATGTATTATGCAGATGCTACAAAAGGGTTTTTTGAACTGGTAGCTGTTGGTTCCATCGAACAGAGGCTCAATGGTGAGTCTAGTAAAAACCTTTAATCTTTTGGAGAAACCAAGATTTTCAGTGGTGGAGCTCACTGATGAGAGTTCACCATCACTCGCAAGAAGCCGCCCCAAACTTTCTAAAGGATGGTTCCATTTTAGCCACACATCCTGTGTCTTATGAAATTCAAGGTGCACACATGGGCCCATCATTGTGTGACTTGGCTTGAATCGGCATCCAGTTGGTTCATATTACTCGGATGGATTGAAAAATGATCTGAGAGAAAGGATCGACCTATTTGATGTACATTTTGTGGTGGAGAATGAGATGGACAATTATCCTTCTGGCCACAGCAAATGCATCATGGGAGCTTTCTGATTGGTGGCTCAAATAACTAACGTAGTTTTAGCCAGCTTTATCAAGTGTGGGGCAATCCACGCTACTCTGGCTTTGTTGTGGTTCTTGACTTCATAGGCTTTCAACTTCATTCGCAGGGACCTCGAGTTCAAGTGCTAAATAACGAGCTGAACAGATAGAGCGTGAACCATCCAAGTGCTTGTTTTTTCTTGCCACGGCTATAGTTTTCATTCATTAGCATTGGCCGCAGGGGTCTTCTTGGTGATGCTAGGATACCTTATCTATGCATTTTCGTAGTGTGAAACCAGTTCAACTGGCACCTCTTTGTATATTACGGGTAGTGCAAAAGCATGTGCTGCGTGAGCTTCATAGCCCGAATATCGAATGTAGAGCTCGAAGAGCATTAATTCAGTCTTTTCATTGCTGGTGCTATTCTATTGATTGATTGTTCTTTGTGAATGGATATTAGGCTTTAGCTAGCTGATGGCCGCGCAATGTGGACTTGGGCGAAATCACCTGAAAGAAGGTTTCTAACGGATGGGCATTTATTCTTGGGAGAAACATCAGCTGCCTAACGTATGACCTGGATCCCGTACCCCCGCCTTTTGCTGTTGCAACGTGATTAATCTGGGGCATCGTCAGCTCATAGCCTTCAAAGTCCGTCCTAATGCTAGGAAATTTCTTCCGATATTGACTACAAATTACAAGACGCAATCAAACTTCCAAATAATTTTTGCGGCTGACACACGCCGTCAAGGTGGCCCCGGACATCATTGTTTATTCCGTTTTTGCGTAACAATGGCCGGTGGGTAGCATTCCGTGAAAGCCGTTCGATTTGGCCCAGCTTCTCGTTTTCACGAGTCTGTTTGAATGGAGCGATGTTATTTAACTTATGGTTCATGGTTTGATCGGTTTAGCCATGTGGTTCAACTGAATAGTTCGATCGGATCAATTTATTTCTTCAAGTAATTCGCAAATAATGTAATAAAAATTTGAATCGTAGATCTCAATCTAAATGAATAGATCTTTTACCACTATAATTGTTTAATGTATGCTTTTGTCAGAAAAATAATATTAGAAATTAAAAAAATAGTCCATTAAAAAAAACAGGGTGGCATGTTGACCGTTCCCGATTGGACCGAAGCGGTGGCGATTTCTGTATTCATGGTCCAACAGCTCTTTTGTTAGTTTCCTACATTGGCGAATCTAGCATGCTCGGGTTGTAGGCTGATATCTGTTGATAAGACAAACTTCCCCGAGCGTAGAAATTTGATATGAGTGTCGACTAAACGGCAAAATCACACTCGTGACAAGGTATCAGAAATGAAAGCTTGTGCAAATGGTCAAGGGGCGGAAAACTGGCTAAACGGTTGAGAAGCAACAAATCTGTTTTGTGATGAAAAGAAGACAGGAGAAAAAAAACTCTAATCACTGGCCTTTTTTTGGTAACGAAGGCACATATCGTCAAAATGTAAAAATCAGTCCTTTTTATCAAATTAAATGCACTGATCAACGAATTTTGATGATTTAAGATATCAAGCTTCTAAAAATATCCGCGAATGCGAAAATCTTGACCCCCCCTTTTCTTGATCTAAGATAGACGATCAAGAAATGACAGAGAACGCAGAATTGATCGGAAGCATTCAATGATCGATTTCTTTCTCTTTTATTTATATCTGTTATTAAAAAGAAAATAAGCTTCCCGATCTTTAAATCACTGTCTCCATCTTGAGAATTCAGAACACGCGTGCGTCTTGCAACGATGCAGAGCCAGGTACTGTATAATCGCTCGTCCTCACGAGTCTCATAACCCACATGCTTCCTCCTCAAGCTGCGTTTTGGTGAGCAAGCCTCGATCTGTTGGAGCAATTTCTCTCGGAAAAGGCCAGTTTCTGAAGAATCTCGATCACAGTTTCTGATATATCTCAGTATCTTTTGATCGAGAAATTTTCAATCAGGTAGGTCGCCAAGAATTCTTGCATTTCTTCTTCTTCTCTTGCGAATTTTTTTATTGAAATTTTGTGACGTGTTACTAGATTTCCCTGAAGATTTTTAGGTATATTTTTACGGATTCTGCTAGTGTAATTGGGAGCGACTTTTTACTGGATCTGACGTGAAGTTGCATGGACTGTCCGAAAAGGGAGCATTGGATTATAGGATTTCTAGTGGTGGTTGTTTTAGCTCACATATTCAGGAATGTTTAGAAAATTCACGATCTTAAGATTGTAATCTAGAAATCACCGTTTTTTTTATATGAAAGTAGTTTCACTTTAGGAATTACTCGGCTATTTGAAGAGTGTATTTGGACTACTCATTGTCAGCAGAAAAGATTGTTTTAAGTTACTGGTTATCCACTTCCATGAGCTGTGAGAGATTGTCTGCTGTCCTAGATTCATAATTTAGTGAAGAAATTGCTATGACAAATGCGAGGGCCGTGAGTGGAGATATGAGTGACTTTCCAATTGCCACAGGTTTATATTGAGGTTCGGCTTTAATCTCTTATCTCTACTTTTGGTCATGGATGAGTTTACTTGGCATTTACAAAAAGAGGTACCTTGGCATATGCTGTTTGTAGACGCTATGATTTTGTTTTGATAGATAAGATGAGAAAAGGCATAATTTTGAAGCTAAATCAATGGGGAGTCGGTTTAGAATCTGAACCAAAAAAATGAACACTGTGATCTTCCTATTATCCTTGTAATGTAGGCATGCTTGAGTTGTGGATGCAGGCTGGTGTGAAGTTCACACAATGGGTGGACCCCAGGAGACAATAACGATGTGCCTACTATGCAGAAACGTGATCGTCTGAGGCTTTGAGCAATGAGAGAAGAATGTATCAATTTTGGTTGAAAGTTAAAACCAAATCAGATGGCCTTTTGAAGTTGAGGTTGGCTGTCCTACGCTAGGTTGGAACCAAAAGAAATGTTTATTCAAAGCCTATGAGCAAAATGTGCCATGCTTAAGGGAATTCTTGAGATGTTATTGTTCATCATTAAATTTCCCGAGTTTGTCATTGTTTCTCCACTCCATGGTATGTGTTGATGATCAAGATCTGTAAAAGATGGGACTATGCTCTTAGTTGGCTGGAAAGCTTGTCTGGACCAGATTGAAGGCCTGCAAAATAGAAAAGGAGCACTTAGTTGAGGACCCAGTGTGCCCACTCCAATGTTTAACTCAGTGATGGCTATGATGCTATGCTAGGCATAATGCATATGTTGATCCTCCTTTGTTTACTTGGGTCCCCTTATATAGATTGATAGAATTAGGGTTTGGTGGGTTGGGTTACATAGAGTGTGAGTAGGACTTCTATTAGGGACCTTGAACTTATTGCATATGGTCCCATTACCTGTCATAACCCGCCAGGCAGTTTCTAGAGGCTGATTAGTCTGGTTTGAGCTCTCTTTCGAGTCATGGGTCCTTCTGGTGTTGAACTCAATGCACTGGCCTTTCATGAAGGACTGAGCCTAGTTGGGCTGGAGTCCAATATATAACACTAAGCACATGTAACATCTCATATATACCTTTTTTTAATTTTTTTTTCTCTAATGTTTGAGGGGTTCTATGAAAATAAGGATTCTAGCACTCATATCATCATTGCACTTGAATTTAGATGCTTTATGTACAATCTCATATTGTTCCTTTTGTGTGTCCCACATACGTAATTGATCAGACTGATCTTTAAAAGGCCTGGAGAAATGCTGTGTGCAATAGGCAGTTCTAGTGTAGGTTCCTTCCAAGTGACGCTTAGATGAGATAATACAAGGTTACATGCCTATGAATGCATCAATGCGTGTGAAGAATCCAAAAAAAGCAAGCACATTTATATTGTAGTAGTGCACAAAATGGTATACGAGGATCCTATAATTCATATTGTAGATTATTATAAATACTTGTGCATCTGCTTTATCAATAAATGTAAATTTATCATTACCCTCGATGAGTGTGTCAACAGTTATTTCCATTATTGCCTAATTTTATCATTAAAATAGGGATAGATTTTAAAAAACTTAACAAAACTTTCGGATCTTTAATGGAAAACATAAATTTACATATGAATAAAAATATCATATCAAATTCATATTTTCTAACCAAGAAGAATATGTATAAATGAAGTACAATGCCCTGCAGGAACATTCAAGAGGATATTGAATTATTTCAAAATTCATTGTTGAAATCATTGGTTATATTTTGGCACTATAATGCTGGATCCATAAAGCTTACAAGAAAAGGGGGAGAGGTATGGACAAAAATCCATTGCAAAGAATAATTAGACCTAACTTGAGATCAGCTTCTTTATGGTTAGTATTGCAAATGTCTCTTTGTTCAATTCATTTGATTCTTTAATTTAGGTCATGATAGGTCATGATTAGGATGTCAATATGTGAGGCTTATCAGAAAATGCACACTTAGATTAAATTGCTATAATTTTAGGATGCTTGTGATGGATAAAGAGCCTGTGGAAAGAGCACATCTAATTGTAGAAATGAGCAAAGTCCACTTAAGTGCATGAATCCTGGGATATTGACAAGCAGCAGATGAGATTGTTTAGATCTTTTGGCTTGAAAATCAGGCAACAAAGAAGAAATGGATGACTTAAAAAAAAATAAAAATAAAACGTCTAAAGCCTTTTGCATTTGGTACATATTTTCTATCTAGGAGAGAAGTAATAATGGACAGTCTTGCCGATTCACAAAAGATCTTAGACACATGGGGTGTGTTTGGGTATGAGGAAAAGAGGTATGAAAAAAAGGAACATGGAAAAGTGAGGAAAAAGTAAAGGAAATGATGTGATATAATAGGGGTTAATGATTGGAAATAGATTGAATAAAGATAAAATAAGTAAGCTTTTTATATATAAAAAAAGAACTAATGATTGAAAATATAAGAAATAATGAGAAAAAGTAAGGTTGTTAGGTAGTTAAGATGTCAAATCGCATCAAAAGTTGTGAAGGGATGGCGGAAAACTTTTTCTCCTTCTTTTTTCCTTGTTACCAATCACACCCATGATGTAAACAGTTATTTTTTATTCTTCCTCTTGTTGTACAAAGTTATTTTTCTTTCTCCCTCTTGTTGTCTAGTGCCCTTTTTTTCACCATTTTTATTTCAGACGAAAGGTGTTTTCATTCCCATTTACTATTGGAAACATGCCACTGATCCAAACCATTCAAATTGTATGTGAGCTTGACAACCCTTGTAATGATATTTTTTGGGTTAGAGGGTTGTTTTACAAGATTTTATCATTTTTAAGGATGATCTTTTATCAGCACTATTCATTAAATATAATTATTGGCAATAAACCCTTAATTATCAGTTGTAAAAGGTTGTGTTTGAGTTTAAAAGGAGGCGTGTTCTTGCATGTAATGTAAAGGAGAGTTACTATAGAAAAAAAGGATTATTGGAATAGAGTGTAGTACGGCACGTATTAGAAAAAGTAGAAATGATTGAAAAGTAAGGATAAATGATTGAAAAAAAAAGGCTGTAGATTATAGTAAATAAACAGTTTTTTTGGATTGAGCAAGGGGTGTAGTGTAATAGACAGCACAGCCAACCAAATATGCCCTATAGAATTTGCTTTTAAAATCTGGTACATTGTGATTTTCATCTGATATATTTATGTTGCTGAATCTGATTATATGATCTATCATTTAGTTTTTTCATATTATTTCTGTTAAGGGGCCTATTTGGTATTAACTATTAAGTGGAAGGAAAGGAAAAGAAAATAAAAAAAGTAGGGTAGGGGATTGGAAATAAATAGAATGAAAATAAAATAGATAGACATTTAGATATAGAAATAGTCTATATATCTTGGCAACATTGGTAAAATATGTTTAATTGGGGGTGGTGGTTTACCCTAGGTTAACAATATACACACTGTGCTGGACTACTTACACGAATGAAGGATCTTTCTGTTCAGCGAACTAGAAGCATGCAGTGACTTAAATACTTGATGTCAGAATAATGCTCAAAATGTTTAAATTTTTTTTTCTTCTCACCTTTCCTTTTCACATATACTGACCGAATATTGTGACTGCAGATAAGACAATTATGCCCATAGAAGGGCTGGAGGATGGGATACTGGTTAGTCCTGTGAAAAATGCTGAAGAAAAAGAGAACCGATCTTCCAATGAAGATCACAAATGTGATGAATCTCTTGAGAATATTGACATGGTGACTGAAGATGGCACAATTATATCAACACAAGAAGGGCAGAATGATGAAACAGTGGAAGATTTGGTGAAGGTTTCTGAAGTATCAAAGAACATTTCTTCTCACATGGACCAGCAGAGAGATGAATCCCATGATAATCTCAAGATGGAGGCTTCAGAAGAGACATTTGTGTCATCAAGCCTAGAGCTGGAGAATGACAGAACACTGGAATGTCTAGCAATGGTTGCTGAAGAACCAGAGAGCCATTCTTCTAACACAGACCACCAAGGGGACAGATCTGAAGTTAATATGGAATTATTGACAGGAGAGGGAACATTCATGTCAACACAAGATGGGCAGAATCATGGAACTGCCAAAATTAAGAATGCCGAAAAGCTGGAAGACCATTTATTTGATGTCAATCATAAAACAGATGGATCTTTTGGAATTACTCACAATGGCAACAGGGTTTATGATGCTGCCACATGCGATAATGATAACCATGACCATCTTGTCAAGATGGCCATTGAACTCACTTTCCAGAATGAATACTTGAAGGCTCAATTTCAGGGCTTGAAAAATCAGCATGCGGGGTCTATTAAGTCATCCAAACAGGCAAATGAAACCATACAGGAAAAGGATGCATCTGAACATGTGAAAGAACTGCATGAAACTATACACTCTTTGAATAGGGAAATTCAGGAGAGAAAAGAAACGCAAATGGCTGCTGAGGATGCCTTGAGGCATCTTCAGATGGCATACTCTGAGGCAGATGCAAGAGCCCAAGAGCTATCTGCAAAACTTTCTGAAGGTCAGTTTGTTATTTTTGTTATTTTTTTATTGCTAAATTCTTGAAACTGTTGAAACACTCAAAGGCCAATCTTTATTCAGAATATAATTTGTTTAGCTTTTCTGTAAAAGTTTTTGAGGAAACTAGACTGACTCTTGATGGCCAATGCTTTTGCTGGTTTTCAAGAATGTTTTCCTGGGGCTTGATGTCTTATAATTGTTGTCTTTTCTCTGTATTATTTTTCCATTTAATCTAGCCATTTCAAATATTGCTGATTCATTCTTTAATCTATCTTTTGCCTTCCACTTGCACTCAGGCTCATCTTTAGTATCTTCTGTCAATGAAACTTGTAAACTAATTCCCCCAAAAAAGTAAAAAAAAAAAGTTTGTAGAAAAATGAGTTTTGAGCCAAAAAATATATCTTGGTGCAGTCTGAGATAATCATACTAGATATCCTTCTTGTCTGTGTTGCAGTTTGTTTGGAGCGGTAATGGTCTTTGGTCCACTGGGATGTCTAAAGATTTAATCACCTCCGTGTCTCTGACCAACCTTTTTGTTGCAACTTTAATTTGCTATGACCTTTGACCCATGGACCATCCAACATTTGTTTGCAGGTCCTCAGATTAAAAGTTCAGCTTTCCAATCTCCTTCCATTTCATCAGTCACTTGATGATTTGTGATCTGTTTGTATCTAAATTTTTGTGCTCTTAACAGGTAGATCCTAAGAAGATGATGTTATATTTTTATAACTTCGTCATGTTGTGCCCTTATAAATAATTGTGCTCTTACTACTTTCCACCTTTATAACCATTTGGACTTGCATGGTGGAATATCCGTTATAAACAATGTTTAGAAAACCGGACTAGAGTTTGAACTGTTTGAGTGTCCGGTTTTGGTTCAACCGGTGGAGCGAACCGGTTTGAACCGGTGATGCCAGCATGATATAATTATGATGCAATAATTATTTTACTTATTTAATTTTAAAAAAATAAAAATATATTTAAATTTTTAAAAATATATATTACCTAAAATTCATAATAAACAATCCAAGATAAATAAAAACCCATCATATATGAATTAAATTAATCAAAATAGCATAATTAAAATGTAGTAACAAGAAATTACTAATCTCAATGGCTTTAAAACCTTGGCTTGATTCAACACTTCATCCTCCTCCTGTATGCTCATTGAAAATTTGAAATTCCATTTTTTTTTATATTTACCAAAAAAAAAAAAAAAAAACGAAACTGGTGGACCAGCAGTTCCCGGTTTAATGGTTAAACTGGCCTGTTCCGACGGTTGACATGGGTTGCTAAGGGAACCGGTGCCCTGGCCGGTTCCTAGTTCGACCTGTTGAACCGGCCGGTCCAGTCTGGTTTTTGAAACATTGGTTATTTACACAGGTGTCATGTTCTTTAACATACTTTATTATGTGTTTCTTATCTCTATGAACATCTTCTGTAACAATTTTGATAGTTCTCATATCATTTGTCTCACCGGAATGTTGAGGCAGCTGGTGATTAAACAATCAATATGGCAGTTGCTGGTATGCATTTATATGAGCAGAATTCCATGCCTCAAGACTCATAAACATTGATCAGCAGACCAATTAAGAGGATCAAATACACTTCCCATGAAATCTTCAAAATTCAGGAATATATGGTATCTCCATTAAAACAACTAATTGGCCTATAAAGCTTTCTTTGTGCCAGGAAAAGTTGTCTTTGAAAAGTGATCACGGAATGCCTGTTGAGGCTCTTAACCTTGCATCTATTTGTCAAGCACTCTATCACAGGAAAGAATGGGCAGATGCAACATGAGGAAAGCCTCCATGTTGAAGGCAAACTTCAATGAATCCACCAATGGGAAATGGTCATGCAAGTGGCACACTTAAAATAATCTTTTATAAACAATACCAATGCTCATTGAATTATTAAAATGATAATAATCGGTTACATCATGACATTGCCCCAAGCTTTAGGGAGAAATTATTCTCACAATTTCCTGATCAGGAATTCAACAAACAGCCAAAAACTTGAGAGCAATGCTCTTTTAGTCTGGGGACTGGGTGGACTGTCTTGTGCAAGCCAAATTTTGCAATGACTGCTGCCTATGTTTATAGTAACGGACATCATATTTGTTAAAAAGAAACTTCAAAAAAAAAAAAAAAACAAAACCATGATTAAATAGCCACAGATCAACAAATACTATGCAAGCTTTTGACCATTGAAAGGAGGATTTAGTTGGCAATTCACTTAGAAGGAAAGTTGTGAGTCCATCTTTTGTTTTGGTAGCAGGTTGGAAAAGTCTGTCAGTTGGTAGTCTAGACATTTCCATTACCTGGTATATGCTGTGACAAAGTTGTCTGCATCTGCTATTTCTGTTGTGCATGTATGAGGTTGCTCACCAGTTGACAGCTTGAGGATGTAGGTTGGTATGTTACATGTAACATCACTGGCTGAGGAGAGAGGGGGTGAGTCTTCTAAGAAATAGCATGATTCTTTGTAATTTGAGAAGCATTTGTGTTGATTAGTTTTATTCTCCTTCAATGGCATGGAGGCAATGTCTTTTGGTTTTTCTCTTGCCTTGGAGTGAGTCTTCTAAGAAATAGCAAGATGGTTCTTTGTAATTTGAGAAGCATGTGTGTTGATTAGTTTTGTTCTCCTTTAATGGCATGGAGGCAATGTCTTTTGTTGTTTCTTTTGCCTTGGAATTCTTAATTCAATTTTTTTTAACTGTATCTTTATTAAAAATGAATAATAGCATTATGATTCTTTTCTAATGCCTTCAGATTTGATTCATTTGTTATTTTGTCCACTATCCAGGAGCTTCTTTGTTGATTACTACCATTCTTTTTTAGTGACATGGAAACAGAGACATTGACTGTTTCCTCAATTTGTGAATTCTTGATTCATTTTATAATATTTTCTCATAGTTCAACAGAAGATGGACCAGGAAATAAAAGAGCGTGATGAAAAGTATGTTGAGCTTGACTCAAAGTTTGCTAGGCTTCACAAACGTGCAAAGCAGCGAATACAAGAGTTGCAAAAAGTAATTGCTATAAATTTGTATCCAACTGGCTCCAATTTGATTTTTTTTTTCTTATTGTTCTAGTTGCATGTTTCCACATCACTAACCTGTGCTTCCCATTCATCATCATCATCATCATCATCATCATCATCATAATCATCATTGCATGTTGCTTTCCACCTAAGTGTAGTTAGGTTATGAATCTTGTTGCACTATTACTGTCAATCTTTGGGCTATGTACTTTGTCAGCTCAATTATTTTATATCCGTCTTAATGAACTTTCAACCTCTTTTTCAGATCTCATCTTTGTTTTCTATGGCCTTCTACTTAGATAAACTTAATCCTAACTGTGCAGTTCTTAGTCTTCTCTGCACATGACCCAATCACTTAAGTTTAATTTCCCTCTTCTTATTATCTATTTTTCTTTTTGAGGTTATCTTAAATTACTTTATTTTGTTACTTTATCCTTTCCAATTTTATCTTTTGTAGACTGGCAATCAAATTTTATGTTTTGATTCTTCCATATATATTATAATTTATATCCCTCAATTTTTTTTAAAAACTTTATTGATTGAGAATTAGGAAGAGAGGAGGAAAAGTGGAATTTGAAAATGAAAAAGAAAAGGGAGAAAATGATGTAACAGAATAGTGGTAATGAATGGAATTAAAGTGAATAGACTTTTTAAATGCTAAAATTGGGGGCAATGATTGAAAATACAAGTAATGTTAACTAAAAGGTTGGATTGTCAGGTTAGGTAAATGTTATATCAATTAAAAGGAGGTAGTTCATTAATAAATAGGGCGTGAAGTATCCCGGTGATAGCCTGCATTGATCCTTCTCCTCATAGTGTCCAATAACTCTATATCTTCTTTTCAAAAGAGACTCTTACATTTTATTAAGCAAAGTGAATGGCAAATTCAATATCCTTGGACTATATTCACCCTCACATGTCCATGATAGTATAGGAACCCTTGTATAGTTTTTACCATAAGTGGGTGCCATTGTGATGTGTTGCTTTTGGTGAACCCCTTAGCCAGCCCTTGCCCATTTCTCATTGCATTCAGGTTCAATTAAGCATCACTTTGGAACACTTTAGCCTTGGTCCAGAAGATGTATCAAGATTCATGTATAGGATGTGACCAAGTTTTATGCCAGCTGCCAAGTTAACACAACCCTTATCTGTTATTTGGGCTAGGGAATACTTGTAGTAGCAAACTCCTACAAGTGGATTTTGCTGTTCTCCTTCCCATTGAATAGAAAATGCTGGTCAAAATCAAGTTAAGATCTTTTCCCTTAGCCATAGGTTATTACTATTGCTTTGCATTTGGTTGTAGTATGGATTTTTTTTTATGATGATATTTCGAAACATACAGATTGTAATTTGGAGCAATAGATTAATTAAAAATTGTTTGTTTTTAGGAAAAAGATGACCTTGAAGCTCGACTTTGTGATGTGAATGATACGGCTGACAAAGCGTCTTCCCAGCAAGTGTCACAGCAACAGGAACTAGAACGCACCCGACAACAAGCAAATGAAGCCTTACGATCAATGGATGTGGAGAGGCAGCAATTACGGACAGCAAACAATAAGTATCCCCTCCATTTTCCTGGTCATACACTCTGTCGTGGACTTGTCATATTGATTTAGTATGAATAATCTTCTTGTCAGGGGAAAATTCTGTTTTTCACTTGTGTTTAAATCTGTCAATGTCAGCTTCAGGGCTTGTTAAATTAGAAAATTAAATGTTTTGGTATCCTTCATGTTTTCCATGGCTACATTCATTTTTTAAGGTCTAAATCGAAAAATCAACGGTAAATGAGCTTTAACTCAACAATCTAATATTTCCCTGATAAACATAGCTATAGCAAACAGGTTTTTACTGTCAAACTTCTGACTCAACTATTGACAAAATAACATATCATCAAATGAACCTCTTTTCTCCATTAATGGCCTGATAAGCTTTGCCAATGCATTGACAATCTAAGGTAATTCTGAATTATCATCTTTTTTGATTATTCTAATGATGGCAATCATTTCCAGACTTCGAGATAGCATTGATGAGATTCGCCGCTCATTGGAAGCCAAGGAGAATGCTGTTGAGGGATTCCAGAATACAATTTTGGAGAAAGATCAGGTTGGAATGCTAAAAAGCATTTTGTTTATAAAATATTTATCCTTAAATGATGAAAAATCTTGCACCATGATTTTTTCGTGGAATTGTTTATCCCTAAATAAATTCGTTTCCTTCCTCAATGTTTGTGTTTTGCTGGTAATTTCCCTTTCAATATCCCAGTTTCTTTTTTGTGTAAACATTGTTTGTGGAAGGTTTTTCTCATTTTATTTCACTATTGCTTTTATTATTTGTTGTTTTTGTTCGTGATGTTTTTGTTCAATTTTGGATGTGCTCTATGTATATTTTTCACGCATCTCTACCA
Organism: Pouteria campechiana; assembly: GCA_036873735.1. Lineage (NCBI taxonomy): Eukaryota > Viridiplantae > Streptophyta > Magnoliopsida > Ericales > Sapotaceae > Pouteria > Pouteria campechiana. Next base: position 23,544 of record JAYJMB010000172.1, read on the forward strand.
AATAAGATGCAAATGGGGAAAATTCCAGGGCATTTTAGGACAAGTGTTTGCCTGATCTCCAAAGCTTCAATTTATCTCCCAAAAGTACATTTTAGTGAGATGGTGATATGATATTAACAATCAATTTATCTCTATGAGACATATAATAGTCACTTTCGCTATTTTTTGTTTAGAGTTTTTAAATATATCAAATTCCTTTTAAAGTTTATTGTGATTTTTAATCTTTCTTCCATTTATTTTATTTCAAACAATTCTAAAGCTAACTGAATTTTCCTAAACAATACTTGCTTTTATTCCACTTTTTAAAAATCTTTATGTCTTTGTTTGAATGCATGTACAAGGGGCGTAAACCCCTTTTTTTATTTCTCATTTACATTTTCTCCTATTTTACCTCAATCCATGTAAAGTAAAGACCATCTCTACATCTCTTTATTTACCATCACATTCCTTAATTTTCAATCTTTATTGCTATCTTTTGCACTATTGACCTTGTACATTAAAAAAAGCCTATCTTTTTCGTGCATTACCGTACTTGTTACACAATCATTGTTCTAATTTGTTTTTAATTCCATTACATATTTTGTCTTATTGTATATCCCACATTTATCATGTTATTCTTTTTCTATTTACATCCTCTTTTACAATTTCTTCCCTCTACACTGTTTTACATCCAAACAAACCCTAAGGATACGTATCTGTTATATGTTTATATATATATATATATATTTATGTATATATGTATTTCCTGGCATCAACTACAGTCTTGTGATAATTCTTTGATTTTCCTATATCTCCTTATGGATATGATTAGGAAATAATAGCAATATGTTTGCCAATAAATCTTTTTTTTTTCTCAATATCAAAGGATTTATATATCCCTTGACACGACAAACATGAATATAGATTAAGTTAATTGACTGGAATTATGAGAAAATGAATGGTTTTATTTGATAATACAGCGCCCCTGTTTATTTCATTGTTTGATTGGCAGGAAGATAGTGGGAAGAGTTTGTTACTCTTGGTGTGACATTTAATTGAAGTAATAGCAAATAAGAATTGTAACTTTGAAAATTTCTGTAGGAACATAGAAAAGTGGAAAAAATTGATGCATATTTAAAAAAAATTTCATTTAGAAAATTAAATAGCAAATTTTTTTTCAGGTAGCAATATTATGTTTTCCTCTGTTGATGTCAATGACTACTGTTACAGCTGATTTTCCATTATGCTCCTCCAATGATGCCCAAAAGTACATTGGAAGGCATCTGACATGAGGTAGCGACATTTTGAGATCTTGAAGATGTTGTTCTTTCTCCATCAATTAAATCTTTAAGATTTCATTTGTCTAGGAATCAGGTGAAGCTCTACTTTTACAGAACGGACTTCCGTGCGGGATATTCACTAGGTGTTTTTATTTTTTTCTTTATTTTTTATTTTTTAACAACAAAATGCTCGCATGAAATGTTCAGAATATCCATCACATCAATTGCTTCCTGGAACCTGAAAAGCATGATGATGGAAAATTCATGCAGCCTTGCTAGAGAAAATAATTGGAATTGAGTGCCATCTGTTTGGTTGTGTAGCTCCATCATATTTTTATGCCACCCAACTCACTTATTTACCCCATGTAGTTGGTATAAAGTTAGCTAAACTATATCTGAGGTTGTTTTATCATGTCAATTTAAGAGCTTTTAGCTAATAGTTTTACTGGTTGCCCTAATGAGTCTTGAATCATCTTAATCTTTGGATTCAGACCAATGACTGGAGTGGACTTGAGGCTGTGTTTGGATTGATGGTTACTTTCGTTATCTATTAATTTTTATATGATAACTTCATTGGACATTTTACCCCATTTCTCATCCTGTGAATTTATTACACAGGTAACAGATTGTAATGGGTGGTAGAAGATGAGATCTATTTTCTTTCTTTCTTTCTTTCTTTTTTTCTTCTTTTTGGCAGCAAAGCGGCTTCAAACAATTGCACAAACATATACATTTCCCACAATTTGATATTTTAAACAGAAAATTTGGTGGCTAAGCTAAGTAGGTCCCTTCAAAAGGTAAAATACAAAGAAGGTAAAGGAAGACACCAATGTATATTTTTAATTATTAGTTCAAAGTTTTCAGACAAAATAGCACGGGGATGTGATTGTATATTTTCTATTAATTCTTTGCTGATCTCAAATTGACTTCTGGTGCTACGTTACTTATCTAATATACTGGATTACTTAAAGGCATACAGGCCTTGCTGGATTGCTAAGATTTTGTATATGCTGGGATACTGATATTTAAGTACTTGATTTTTTGCCTGTGTTCGAATATCTTCCATCCTACTTGAATCTTACTTAACAATTGTCCCATTATAAATTCCGTGTGTGTGTGCATGGATGCATGCTTGTGGGGTGAGTGCACGTGCACACATGTGACAAGTGAAAAATGATCATATGGCAATAGCGACATAGAAATTTCCAAGTAAACTGTCTGTCAAGGTGATGGTTGGTTTTCTTTGGTTGGGTTCTGGCTAAGTCCAAAATCTGGGTATAGCTATATAAATGCTCTGGTGGGAAATCAGTGGCTGGTAATCTTTCAACTGACATGGTGTGGATAGAGTCTTTCACCAGGCCCAGTGAGAATTTTCTTATGGTCAAGCCTTTGCTTGCTTTTTTAGGCCTTGGACCTTAAGGGCTGATTGGGCCCAGTTTGAACTTTCACCTTGTCAGACCTTTCTTTCCCATTCACATGTAAAGTGATAGTTATAAATATTATCAATGCCCATCAATGCCTGGATTCAATTTAGTCCAAGCATGTCCTGCCCAAAAATTTAGGTCCATGCTTTTCTTATGGAGTTTTTGTTAGATGCTTTGACATCTTTCAAGAGCTACTTTAAGCCCAGGTTAATAATATTCTAGTACTAAAATTTACCTTTATTCGATCATAAATTTTCTTAAACAACGAAGATTTATTTACCAAGAAATAAAAAAAATCTGTAAACAAGATGCTAAAAGGCCTCATAATCATCCATCTTTATGCTTAGAATGGATTTGATTTCTGAAACATCATATTTTTTTGTTATTTTATTTTATTTTTTCCTTCTTGGTAAAACATCTCAAGGAGCTGCAGCCACTAGAAAATACATGTCCATTACTGTATGGAATAACATCCACCCCAAACCATCTATTTCTGTCAAATGTTTTAATTTTTTCTTTATTTCCAAAACTGGCTAAATAGTCTCCTAGATGGAAGATCTCCAACAGACCATGGTATCCCAAAATGAAATCCTCACTTGTTGTTCAAAATGGATGATGATGGGTATCTCACCCTTTCTATGTAGTTTGCTCAAAATCCTTGATTTACTTGTTTTCGTTTATGTTGGTTGTTTTAAGAAGTGATTTTTTTGTTGTTGTTAGTATCACATGTTATTGCATTTTTAGTAGATGTTAGAAGATTTGAAAGGCTTACTGCAATCTATGGAGGAGAAAAGGCAAGCATCCATCTTAGAGCTCTCTGCTAAACACCAGAAGGTACTATTCAGTGTGGATTTGCATTGCATTCACATGAGATTGCTTCTAAAGAATCTTATCTTTCAAAGGAGTTATATTTACAATAAATTACCATATTAGTTTTTTTTTTTTTAATTCTCCCTTTCTTTTACCTTCAGCAAATAGAAAGCTTAGAAGCCCAGCTTGCGGATGCATTATCTGACAGAAGCAAAGCGGCTGAAACAGTATCTTCTTTGCAGGTTCAATTCATTAACATACTAGCTTCTTGCTTATTTTGTAGACTGTTGCCACTGAAAACACGAGATGAAGAAGAATCATTGCTGATCTTACATAAATTTTTTCATCTTTAACTTAAATCTGCACCCATGCGTTTAGCCAGAGACTCTGTGGTTATGCACTTACTTATTGTGTGTTTTTCTATAACGTTTTTAGGCTCTGTATGCTTTTAGTATAATGCCATGTTTTCAAAAGTGAAGTAAGCCACCCATACTGATGCAGTTCAATCAGCAATTATCCCTGGGTGGCTTGTTTTGATCCTAGAATTCTGGAAGTGGATTGAAACCAGATCTGATATGAACTGGTCTATCAAATGGTTAAGCTCGAAATGAGTCATTACCTGATCCAACTAACGTACATAGTAGATAAAAGTATTTTGTATCCTGTGGCCTGATGGTGGAGGCACGCGGATACACCCTCAATTGAAGTTTTTATTGTTAACGATGCTGCCTTTTATGTGTTTTGTTTGAAATTCCTTATTAACCTTGAGATACGGTCCAAACTAGTTTGAAGTTTGAACCAACAGTTGAACCTGTTTGAAACGAACTACTGAATGGACTGTTTCAACTTGCAGTCAAATTTTTTGAAGTACTGCAAACAAGCATATAGCTAATAGGCTCAAATTTAATTTTGATTTTCATCGTTCTGAAGTCTTGCATCTATGAGAAGACCCCATCAAAATAGGCCATGATGTGCTGCATCTAGAAATTGATCTGGTCTAACGTGCCAAAGCATCAACTTAAATGCGCTATGATCAAACATCTTAGCATTTTGGGCTGTCAGAATAGGAATTTATGTTTCGAGTAAAGCATTTGATTTCTTGTCTCTCCTCTCCTGGCCTAATGTGTTTAAATTTTGTTTCTTGCTTGGATGGAAGATGGGTTTAATTCTCCATGTTTTTATTCTCTCAACTTTCTTTGTTTGGTTTGTTTGAGCCTCTTTTTGATTGGTCTCTGTGGCTATATTAATATTTTCTTCTTCTTCTTCTTCTTCTTCTTCTTCTTCTTAATTGCCTTGTGGTTCTTTCTCTCTGATAAATTCATTCTTTACCATTCTAAAGTGGGGAAACTTGGTTTAAAGTTTAAGCCAAAGATTTTAAGTTTATTTATCCTTTTCACGTTGGTTTATGGGTTTGTTTTGAAACTTGATTAACTTATTCATAAAGGCAGTGTTGGATGCATGATGCCTTTCATGGGTTCTATGCTATGCATGTAATTGGTATGTGCCTTTACAAGTTTTGGATTAGTGTTAGTGTAGTAGTAGTTGGTGGCAGAGAATTTCCAAGTATGTATGCAAACTCCTTGTTGTGATGATGCTATGCCTATCCTCTTTCAGGCTCTAATTGCTGAAAAAGAATCTGCATATGCAGAACTCGACGCAGCTTCTACGGGTGAAGTTGTACGGCTTGGAGCTACAATAGAAGAACTAAGAGGAGAGATTGTTCATCTGAAACATGAGCATGTGAGATTTACTTTTATAGTTTTGCTGTATTTGCATGCTGTTTTGCTGTTTTACATCATTTGGAGTGCATAAGCAATATCTCATGCTGCTTTACTGTATCTCGTGCGGTAATGAGCAATGCTATCAGATGACACTTTTTCCCAGTATATGGTTATTTTGATGCTTGTCATCATTTGTAAAAAGAATACTGTCTTCCCTAAATGATGATCATGGGCCAGTTTGTATTCTTATGGCAACAACTAAAAACATGGACATTTAATTTCTTGATTTAAGTTTTATACATTCTATGCACCAGCAATTCCCAGTGAATTTTCATTTTGACTGGCCTAGTGAGTGAAAGCTGACTGATAATTTATTGCTATTGATCAGCATCATTTTAGAATTTTGAATGCCACAGTGGGCTCATTTCAATCTCTGTTAACCAACTTATGGATGCTGCTTGGCCACTAAACTATGATGAAAAGATTTGGAGAAAATATTGGAGGATCATTCTCCACCATTATATTATGGATTTCTTGGCTTTGTTGAATTTCTCATGGTTGAATTGGATGATGGCTCATGAGTGTATGTCATGAAATTATTTTAGTAATTGAAGGAGAAGTTTCAGTTTAGGCACTTATCCTTCAGATCATTGTTCTAAAGAGGACAGTGGTCAGAAGATTTTGTTTGATAGATGGTTCGATGATAGGGAGTTGGATTGGTGGATGGATAGATGGTTGGATGATTGAGGTTGCTTTGATGGGTAGACTGATGGTTGGGTTATAGCATGGGTGGGTGGGTGGGTGGATGGATGGAGGTGTGAAAAATGGGTTGGATGATGTTGAATGCATGCATGAATGGATCAATGAATGATTGGAGGGTTCGTTGGCATATTGGATGGCTGGGTAATTCTTCGTTCAACTATGTTGGTGGTTATTTCTTTGTTTTGATTGATTGCTTTCATTGCATGATATTCAAATAACATAGACTCATGGGATATGATTGCAATACCTAAAATTGAGTGGACATGGATTTAGGTTTTGCAAAATGGAAATCTTTATGCATGTGTGCATGGGCTACAGTTGTTGCTTATGATGTGTTATTGGCCAAAGAATTTGTGTGGGGGATATTGTTATTTATGATGTATCATTGATCAAAGAAGAATCTCTCTCTTCTCATGTTTCCATCCTGTGGCTTGTCATGCTTAACTGGTTGGGGCCTCAGGGATAGGGGTTGGACCACTGGATATACTTGTCATCCATGATGTGTTTGTTTGTCAAAGAAGTGCCTCTCTTTTTGTGTTTCCACCCTTCTTTTCTCACACTTCCTGCTTTAACCGGCCTGGATCATGGGCTTGTTATTCTTAATATTATGTTGGGTGAAGGAGAATCTCTACTCTCATGCTTCAATCCATCAACCAGCTGGGTCTGTGGGATAGGGGCTGGTTGGTACAGTTAATATATAAAAAATATTTTGGGCTATTTTGATAAAGATGGCGGTTTCTAATGACCACCGTATCTATGTATGAATCCTTTTTTCCATCCCGCCGACGAATAATAGGTACCCCCACCCCAGGCAGAGTTAGTGAGCCGTGTAATAGGCGACCATTTCGAGCGGTTTAATCCTCCTGCAAAGTACTTGACATTGTTGCAGTCTTGTGACAATTGTCAGTCATACTGTATTGCTGGTGGCAGAGAATCTTTTTTTGCATTCTTTTACCTTTTAACTGGCAAGGTTGCAGTTGGCACATTGTTCTTCAAAAGTGCTTGACTGGTGGCAAATGTATTTTAAATGTAAATGGAGCAAGCGAAATTATAAATTCAAGGAATTTAGTGAGGCATTGTATGTGCCTGAAATGAGGCAAAGAAATAGAGACATTTTGATTGTTAAAATGCATCATGTGCCTTTTAAAATCTGCTAAAGGTTCACTGATAATTCTGTTTTGAATTGTTTTTCTATATACTCTCCAATAGCTGTATATTTTCTAATTGTCTGCATTATTGATGTATGTTTCTGAGTCCTTGGTGAATTTGGAATGCCATTGATGCTCTGTTTACTATTTCTTAAGGACAATGCAGGGTAATACAAGGTTGTTAGGGACATTTTAATTCTGGATTAGACTTGATTCACTCCAAATCCATAATTCAGATATTTGTTTTTACTCCAGATCAATGCCACCCAGCATGGATTTTGCTATTCCTTAAAAAATTTCATCAAGGGGTTGTTTGTTTTGATGTAAAAGGGGGTGCAACAGGGATGATTTTCACCCCTTTTACATCCTCTTTTACTTGAAAAGATACTTTACCTCTGTCGATACAAGATAAGCATCTTCTCTACATTCTTTTCTTTTCCATCATCACCCCAATTTTTATCATTATCTCTACATTTTCCAAGAAAGAAGAGTTTATCTTTTTTATTTATTAATCGACTTTTTTATAATCTTAATTTTATCTTGTCTTGAGTTAATTACATGTTTTTCTTTTTATTCTATTTCTCACATTCATCATACTATTTTTGTCTTTTCTTTATTTACATCTTCTTTACATTTCATTCCCCTTTACACTCTATTTTGCATCAAATCAAACTGGTCCTAAGTGTTTCTTTGTTCATTTAGAAGAGACGATGAGCCAGTTTGGCAATCAAGAGAAATGAGATGTTAATTGTTAACAAAGATTGGAGGAGATTATGGTGTTTGGTGGTATTTTCTTTGTACCTAGACCTTTTTGAAAGGAAGAAAGGCAAAACAAGTGAATACTGGTAGCCCTTGGCTTTGTTTTTCCACAAGCATCTTTTGTCTTGTTTGACCCTTGAATACCTACATATGTTGGTGTTCTGTGGTGGTGCCCTTCTTCTGATTAACAACTATTGCAGAAAGCCTTAACTGAGACTTGAGAAGGCTTCAAAGTTCAAATATTGGTTTTATAAAGGTGAAACAATTAAGGGCGGTGTATCTTTTGCCCCTGTCCTCTTTCTTGACTATCACATGCATTTTTGGCCCTCAGACCTTAGTCCCTGTGAATGGCTCTTTTGTTGTTTTTAATGTAGCTTTAGAGGGCTGTGGTGGAAATATTCCTTTACCCATTACTGTCTGCAAATTTTGCAGAAAACCTTAGCTCAAGACCAGTTAAGGCTTCAAATATCAACTTCATTAAAAGCTTTGCAGTTTGTCAACAAGAAACTGCACCGGTCAAGAGGAGTCAGTTTGTCAAAGTAGAATGCCATCAAAAGTAAGAGGAAGGCCTAAATTAAAATTATTAGAGTTCATTCGAAAAGATACAAAATTACTTGAGCTTACTGGTGACATTGTCCGATGTCAACAAGAATGGCACAACAGGATCTATGTATCTGCTCAATTGGGTTGGAATAGCATTTGACAATGTTGACGATGATGATTAAAGGCTTTGCAGTTTCTCAGTAAGAATTCTTCTAGATTTGTACCTAGCTTATGGCATTTGTTATATGTTACTCTTTGTCTGGTCTAGAGAATAAATGTTTCAGGTCTTCTTATGTTTTTGGTGGCAGTTTGTGGTCCTGGGCTGTGATAAGACATGTTGTCTGGCATGGCAACTTGTGACTAACTGATAAAAACTATGGACAATTGTATAGGTTGCCTCAAGATCTCTTTCTGGGGAAGAACCTTACTCTTCCATCGATAAATTGCCCCCATTTTTCCTCCATTGCTTCCATTGATATACAATGCTTATATCCAGCTATTTTGTTGTCTCTTCATGTTTGATAAGTTTCTTTGAAGCATTATTTGTCTTGATATGCTTATATGTGCTGTTTCTATAGAAGGTAATCATACCAAAGATGTGCTTTTATTTTCGTAGTAATTTATGCCTTCCGGCATGCAAAATGGATTCAGGAGAAAGAAAAAGAGAGCTGGGATGCTGCCTACCAGGCACTCAAGGCTAAACTGGAGGCATCTGAGGGCACCTGTCTGCGTCTAGAGATTGAAGTGGCTAAACTGAAAAGTATGTCTGAAATTTTAATGGACATAGGTAGTTTGGTGACATGCATATCTGTTAATAAAACTTAAACTTTCACTCTTATTGTTTCATAGGCCAATTCGAATTGGAATTGTCAGTGCAAAACCAACTGCTAAATACAAGAGATTCTGAACTCATCGCTGCCAAGGAAGAGGTATCTAATGTACTTCATATGTTGAAACTAAGTGATGGTTTGGAGCACTGATGCTGCATATTTTTTTGTCTTTTAGTTTTGAAACCATCCTTTCATGCTCTTAAAAGTTAAAATAGTCAATAGTAATACAAACCGTCAATGTGTGCAGTATCCCCGAAAGGGAAAATATCAATAACCCCAAAAAACGATAGTAACTCTTTTGTTGCAAATAATATTGATTTTATTATAGAATTTTTTTCGAAAATATAGAAAAAATAAAAAAATAAAGGAAAACTTAGAATTTTTCAATGAAAGTTTAGAATAAATTAAGATAAATATAAATGCATATCGAGAACTAAAAATATCATTATAACTTGCAACATGTAATAAATAATTGAAATACATCTATTTGAGTCATGCAATGATGAATAGGAGGGGTGTGCATATAAACATGAGGAGGTTTCATGATATTGGTTACTATATAGAACATATCATACTTTTTTATCTACCATCACCCGTTCGAGCTTAACAATTAATTTAGGGGCTCCTCCAAATTGCTTCTAATTTTATAAAAATATTAATTAGTCATAAATTAATAGTCCAAGTCTGAGTTTTTTGGTGCATCTATCATCATAGCAATATGCTCAATCATCAATGCTCACAATTTGGATTAAACATTCAATTTGAGAAAAGTCTTCAACAGTGTGGTTGTTCCTCCTGCTTCATAAGTCCATGTGCATAAGCCTAGTGCATATTTTGTTTTTAATGTTTCAAGTTGTAATATTTGTGTCTTATGTTTATATTTGAAGATATTTGAATGACGTGTTCTCATTTTCAATACTACAATGAAAGTTTCATTTAAGAGTTGTAGTTTGGGCCATAATGCTATTGTAAAAGTAGTATATACTGTTTCTTTATTAATGCTTTGGATCCAGTGCAACCACATCTTTCAGCATATCTTGGAATTTTGAAGTCTACCATAGAACAGGATGCTTTCTTGAATATTTCCATAATATTCCCATCTGAAATGACGGCTATTCAGTCTTTTATCCATTATTTCAGCATTTTTGCTTCAACCACATTAAAAGCAACCTAAAGAGTTTTTGGCCATTTACTTAAGCTGTTTCAAATAGGTTCTGCTTATTTGATTTCAGCTGCTTGTTAGCCATCAGCCAATAAAATCTAGCTGCTTGTTAGAATGCTTGCTATTTGTAAATTTGTTTGGCCCTAAAAATCAAATTAAAAGGGAAAAATCAAATCAAAAGGGTCTTTTTTTCCCCTTTTGCTGTGGTTGAAAAAATCTTTGAAAATGTCTAGTGAAGTTGTCCAATTTTTTTATCTTGCTTATTGCTATGCACATTAACTATTCTAATGCTAAAAGAGGTGTTTCGTTCAAGGTATTTACAACAGAATTATTTTCTGCATCTGAGTAGTTTGTGTTTCACAAAACATGTTTTGTCATTCCTCCTGAGATATTTTGAAGCCACTCTAGTGCCCTTGCAAGATATTCTGTCCGATGGTGGTTTTCAACAAGCATTTTTTCTTTTCACCCTACCAGTGTTGAAATACTATCTTGTACCTTTCCGATGGCATTCCAATACCATAATGTGTTTTCCGGACAGAATACTGCTTCCATATGGCAACATGATGCTCGTTGCATACTACATTAAAGAAATGCCTCCCAAATAATGGGTTTTTTCCATAGGCAAAATAGCATTACCCTGTTAATCTGGTGAAACATGAGACTAAACATTTGGAGTAAGCAACAAAGTGTTTCAATCTCGATTCAGCTTTATTTCTCATATGACTTAACTTTTTGCAGAGTAATTGCCTGCAAAGTGAATTTTCATCTTACAAGATCCGAGCACATGCACTTCTGCAAAAGAAGGATGCAGAGCTACTTGCCGCTAAGGACACTGAAGTAATCAAAGCTCAAGAGGAGGCCATAAAAGTACATGATTGCAAATCACACCACTAAAGAACTATTAATGGAACTTGATTAAAAAAATATGTAAATATGATCTTTTAGTTTTTTTTCACTCATTTGCTTTGTTTTCAGGAAGCTGAAAGAGAAGCTGCATTGGCATTGGCAGAAAGGGAGAAGGCCCTTCAGGATCTTCAAATTGCAAGAGCTAATCATGATAAAGAACTTGCTGTAAGGTAACTTACATTCTTCTAACATGATTTACAACAGTGGATTATTGTACTTTTCTATTGTCATCCCATACATAGCTATGCTCTGATTTGATGAGGTTAACCTCTATTTTGCATGTATTTAGGTTTTGGGTTTTCTTTATAAATTTATTTGTCCAGTCTCTTACTGTAACTATTGTAGTGAATTTTCCATGTGCATTTGGTTTGCCATAAAAGAGATGTAGAAGCCCAAGGAATGTAATAAGGGCAAAAAACCTTTCTTTTACCCTTTTTTATTTGATGTGATATTTACATAACCCTAGCTACTTATAAAACGTTACTTTTTCTGCATCATTACCCATCTTTTCCTCCCAAGAATATCCATCTATTCATCTTTATTCATTTTATATTTGGCATCATCCCATACAGTTTTGAGCCTTCTGATATCATCATCTCTGCTCTTTCATATTCTTCTTTTATCTATTTTATATTTCTTTCTCATCAAACCAAATGGTTAATAATAGAGTTTGAAATTGGAATTGATTTTGTTTTCTCATGTGCAATGCATTACTAGTTTTTTATTGCTCTTTTTTAGCAGTTGAAGCCAAGTTTTTATATATGAGTCTCCAAGAGATATTGATTTTTCTCCCTTCCCCCTAATGAATGCAAAAGTTATTATCTTATTTTCCCCAGAAGTGGAACTTTTTCAGTTTAGAGAAATACATATGTGGAAAAATCAATAACCTTCTTGTCAAATTTTCCCTTGGTAACTGAAATAAAACATCACAGACTAAACAGCCAAAGGGGACAATGAGTTCATTTTAAGGATTTTTGTGTTGTACTCTAGCCAAGTGCACCAGCAGATGGTACTAAATGTGACACAGAATGAGAGCTTGATGCCAAACTTATGTAGAAAAAGAATGCTCTTGTAGAATAAAAAGTGGGAAAACTTTAGAAAAAAGAGGTAGACCTTCTCAATAGGTCAGAAGAAGAGAACTTGGGGGTAAAGAATACAAAGGAAAAATTTTAGCCGAATAAAAGAAGTAGACAGCAAGAAAACCACAGAACTTATATTCAATAACCGTTCATTTGAATTGAACTGTCAAACTCTAATACACGCTACCCTATTTATAAAAACTGATTTGTAAATTAAAATCCTAATTTAAGAGTGTATAAATAAAAAACCTAAATACGCTTATTTATATTTTTTGATCTTTTAATGCCTAGAAACCCCAAATCAAATAATTAAGTGTCCCAATCCCAAATATGCATAACTAAACTCAACTCTAAATGACTACCTTATGCATTAAATCTAAACATGCTTCGCATCAAAGAGCCATGATCCATATGTAGAAACCTCTTTTTTTCTTAGCTGACACCTTCCAGCAGTAGAAAAAGTCTACAGTTGATTGGGACAAGTCTCATGTGCCCCATATCTGTTGAGGATTTCATCTCAAAGCTCAAACGTGGTTTCATAAATGTAAGGTTGCTAAATTGCATGATTGTCAACTTGCCTTTGTTATTTGGGTATTACATTTATTAATCTCATTCCAGCAATATAAGACCCTGTCTTGGGTGCATGAAAAATGTTCATATTCCTTCTGATTTCTGCCCAGTTCTTTTTATGTTCTTATTTCTTTGTCTTTTTGTGCCCTTCATCTTTAAGAAGGTCTATCTTCTTTGTGGCAGCTATCCCCAAAGTCAATTGGCCCTATTTGTGTTCAGTTGTTTTACGTCTGGTTGGGGCTACTCTATGACCACTTCCAATAACCTGATTCTTAGCCTTGTCGTCCATGCTTTTCCCATAAATTCAGTTCAAGTTCTTCATCTCTTGGGCATTCATCCTCTGTGCATTTAACCTTTCCATTACCTATTGCCCCTATGTGAGGTTATTGATCTAATATTATTATTTGTTTTATAGAAATCTCCATTAAGTTTCACTGGAGTGGAGCTATCCTTCAATTTTCAGATAAACATTTGTGTTTCCCATTTTTCGTTCTATTGAGGATGGCAGGTATCCTCCTCCAGATTCCAGTTGTAAGTGTCCTCAATCACTCCATTCATTTTATTGAGTGATGACGACAGAGATAAATAGTTTTATGGAATCTCACAAACCATGAGTATTAACTAAAGCCTTATGTATTAACCAATATGAAAGTTGTGTTATTGCCATGTTGCCTTAGTAATGTGTCTGGGTCTATCTCAACTAGTTGGGCCATCCTTAGGAACCTCTCTGTATGGTAAATCCTCAGTTCCACCCCTTTCTCCCTTCAATTTGAACCATCTCACTACTAACATTTCAATTCTGGCTCTGTTTCACATGGACAAACTTTTGAATTTACTATTCATTATCTTATCACTGATTTATCTTACTTCTGGACTAGCTGACCATGAAATTTTGGGCTCCATTCTTCTTCCTCTTGCCGCTTGTTCATTTCAACATTCTCATGAAGCTTCTCTAATCCTGTGAACATATTATTCCTTGATCAACCCAACATTTCTCTCTGTAAAGCATTGCTGGTCTTTTAGCTATACTATAAGATTTTTCCCATTAGTTTGATTGGTATGCCATTAGAACTCTAGTGGTGCATTGTTGTTTCTTCTGCCTAGCTTGAATTTCAGAGGAACAAAAATATGGCAGACGGTTCATGATCATTTTCCACTTTTTTCTCTTTAGCCTTGATCCAATAACATTTTGTCTTTCTTTCAGGCATTGATATGTGCAAATGTTCTGTTTAAGTATTTTTTATATGGTTCAAATTATAAAACAGATTCTTATATGTCACTGCTTCCATCTTTCAGGGATGCTGCCCTTGTTGATGCTGAGCAATGTATTCGAAACATTGAACTAAAACTTGATTCCACCAATGCTCGTTACCAGTCTGATAAAGAAGCATGGCAGAGAGACCTTCAAAATCTGGAGGAAACCTGGAGACGTGAGACCTCTTTCGAAAGTCAAATATGTGTCTTTTTTGTCTTCACTGTATTGAAATGAATGCATACCTGAATCTTATTTACTTTTTGAAGTTAAATATGAGGTTCTAGAAGCCGAAAACAATCGACAGGCTGATCAAGATCTTCAAAAGGATTTAGAAGTGGTGAAACTACAGTGTAAAAAATTGCAGGTACCTTTTACTTTCCTGAGGACTTTTGTTAAACTTCAATTTGTGCAATTGCTTATTGGATTCTGACTTGCAGGAAGAACACAATTCTTTTCATGATATTGCTGATAGAATGATTGAGCAGAAGGATAAAGAGATAGCCAGACTTTTAGATGATAACAAGAATCTTCGTCAGTCTATAGAACTAAAGCCATCGGTATGCTGTGTATATAACATCTAATTAGGTCCTTGTTTTCAGCAATTATTCTGTTTTTCTCTAAACTATATGGCCTTCATGTATTATAATTGCAAAGACTCAATAGATATCAACCATTCAAGAAAAGATTTTATGGACATTGCAATCCACTATTAATCTCCTTAGACAGTTATTTTTACTTTATGCTCTCTTTTTTCTGATTTTTCCATATTTATGTGTGTTTTAGCATAATGCTTCTACATAAAGGCTTCATGATAAATTAATGCTGGCACCTTGTTTAGCAACATCTGATTCTGTTGATGTCCTATATGCATGACGTTGAAAAAGCCAAGGGAACTCTATGGCTGGTAACTGCCTGCTTTGATTTGGCAGGACCTACACCCTCCTGATGAATTGATTTTACTCCCAAGGAAGGCTTAAAGCTGCTCATTAAATTCTATTATTTCTTGTTATCAATGGGATAAATTTTAAAGAAAGAGGGAAGACAGAGGATACATCTTTTATATCAATCCCCTGATCTCAATCAATTCTAGCATTCTTCACCAGTCAATCCTCAAATTCAGTCCTACTTGCAAGTGCCAGTAGCATTGTATCACACAAATCGCTTGCTAAATTCTAAAACAATTGATGGTCCACTCTTGGTGGGTTTTACCTTAGAAGGGTAAACCCTTCCCTGAACACACTTTTACAAATCCATGACCCTAGAAGACCCTAGAAGATGTGGGCTGCAAGGCAACGTGCCAAACAAATATTCCTTTCCTTTAAATTAATGCAATCATTAGTCACTCTCTAGAGTCTAGACTTCCTTTTAAGGGAACAGGCTGAAATTATTTATGTTAGAAGATCCATAGATCCCTCTTTCCTTCAGATCTACATAAGAGCACCCCTGCATGAAAGTTTATGTATCCTGTACTGGTAGAAGAGCTGGAATGGATAGATGAGGCTACAAGAAACTCCAAACATACTGTAAGATAAGCCATTGAATGTCTCCTGGTTCTACCTTGTCAATGGAGAGATGGCTCATAAACATAAATGATCAATGTGCAATTCTTCTTCTTGATATCACATGAATCTTGTTGGCTGTGGTTTTCCTCAATTTTGCCTGTGCTCTCAGAAGAATTTGACAACCCTCTGGCAGCAGGAAATAATGCTCAATCTTGTCGATATGAACAGAAAGTTCATTATGGAGAAGCATTATGGTTCCATCACATCACATCTCAATGTTTGGATTTGGTCCTTGCTTCATCAAATTGCCATGAGAAAAATAAAAAGCTCAATCTCTTCATAGCTAAGATTTCTGAAGCATTATTTCATGTCATCCTGTGACTTCTTTCTCAGATAGGAGTTTTCTCTGTCCTTTGTTTTCTTTCTTTTTTTTTCCCCTTCCAAGCTCTGTTTCTCTGTATTGGTTGGTAAATCTATTGCAGGTTGAGTATAACGGCAACCAAAGTACACGAAAGCAGGATCCCCAACTTTCAAGTATTGAAGCAGCAGAACAGCAAATATTGGTATTCATAACCCTCCCAACTTGTATTTATGGATCTAATTTAGCACCGGATCAAATATTTCAATTTTCCATAATGTATTCTGTGGCTTTGGAGCTTTATGTTTCGGTTGTGGCTTGTCTCGGTGGGATGTTGGTTAAATGCCGTTCTCTACCACTGAGTCATGTCGTATAATTGAAATTCTGACTTGTAAACTCATTATATACATCATCACGACCACCACTGCTACCATTGTCATCATTGAAGTCTCCCTATTTTAACTGTGTGCTCAAGTCTTTATGCATATGCACCACCTCCATCCTTTGCTCTCATTCACTTCTGTCAAAGGACATTTATGGTCTTCTTGGTGTCCATTCTGCTCACCCTGTGGTTTCTTGAGTCTCTTCTGCACAAACACTACAGTGCTATATTTCAATCATCTGAAGAATTCAAAAAGGCTGACTATTACTGAGCTAAACATATTTTCACATTTGAGGGATTGTGCAAGTGCTAAGGTTGGATATTTAAATTATTGAGGATATTGTCCTGAATTTGACTATTTGGAATCCATCTTTAACTATAAAATGATCTAGGGGGTTTATGCTGCATGTTGCCATTTTTTAAGCCTTTAAGGCTGTTAGCATACATCTTCATTTGATGCATGAATCATGGTGAATTAGGACTAGGAACAA
Source organism: Pouteria campechiana (assembly GCA_036873735.1). Classification (NCBI taxonomy): domain Eukaryota; kingdom Viridiplantae; phylum Streptophyta; class Magnoliopsida; order Ericales; family Sapotaceae; genus Pouteria; species Pouteria campechiana. The sequence continues at coordinate 40,505 of JAYJMB010000172.1, forward strand.
TCAAAGTAATGCTTGTTATAGTCAGTTTGAAGTTTATTTCAGTTCAGGCCCTGTTTGCTTGATGGTTAACAATCAGTGCTGTCATTTTTTTGGTTGTTATGTATTGAAGATATTGATCTCTAATGCATAATTACTCGTATTTACCATACCACTTATTTCCTGTGAAGGTCTCTAATACTAAACTCTCATTAAAGTAACACAATATAATACTCCTAACCCACCCACAGCCACCTCTGATACTAAATCACATGCACAGAATCGAGTTGGGACCTTGCCAATTGTTATTTGACTGCTTAGCATGTTTTCTTCCCAACTTCTCATTGGAAGGTCAACCATTGCTTTCATATCCACCTATCAGAGAAATTCTTTGTACAGTTGTACTACTACCATAACTGCCTTTCTCCAGTTCCTAGATGACTGGCTATTGCTGTTGCCCTTAACATGGGCTCTATAATACCATTCTTCCTTATTTTGCTCAGAGAATATTGAGCCAGACATGGAACTGTAATCATTCAGCCAGTGTCTTATTCCATTGTGTGTAGTGCCCATCTACTAAACTATAGTATATGTAAGGCTGTTCAGCTTAGTTAATCCATTTTTTTGTTTGTATCCAACATCAGGCAATACATGTAACATCAGTCAATACATGTACTAGTTTCTTCTTACTATATTGATCACAATCAGGTGCATGTTTCAGTTCTTCTTTGGTGTCATGAATTGTGTTTAATTGCCTCATCATCACCATTGTCACCATTCTTGTTGCCACTACGACTACGAAAATTATTTGGGAATGTGGAAAAGAGTGCAAAAGTTTTACACCCTTTTTATCCACCCTTTTAATGTCATTTCGCATCTTATTACCTAGCAGCCCTACTTTTCATCATTCCCCAATGGTAGTGCCATTATTGTCATACCTTACTAATGGAGTATGCAGGCAGAGAGGGGCCATTTGCCTAATGGATTGCCAACTTCAAATATACAGTCTTTATCGCATAAGTAATAAACTTGTCATTGTCATTTTCTCTTCCAGGGCATCAAATGTAATGAATGCAGATAACTTATCCAGTTTTACATGCATGCATTATGTTTTGTCTTTGCATACAGAAGAGATTGTGCATCAATATATCAAATTATCAATACAAAGAGCATGTGATTCAAATTTTTCCCATAGTAGTGATTGTCCAATGAATGCTCCTCTGCAAACTTAATCTATGATGGAAGGTTAAAAACGCTATAAACATACCTCAATATTATATGGCTGTTTAATACTTAACCTGAATTACTAAGTACTAACATTTAACTCTGCAAGTGATGGTTTTGTGCTCTCATTGCCAGTCCAAAGCAAGGGTTCCATCATGTTGGCACCTGGCATGAACTTCTATAAACTTTTCTTGCAAATCCTGACTATTTATCATGTCATGCTTATTAGTCTTTGGTAACATAGAATGGTGGATTACCACCCCATTTGCTGGGAAGTTGAATAAGGCTTTGCAGCTGACAAGAACAACAACAACAAGATATTGTTGCATGCCTGCCTTGATCAGCTTTATTACAAAGTTTTCTATTAATCTTAAAATTTAATCTAGGAATATTTGAATCTTAGCATGAAATTAATGGAGTATTTGAACAAGTCACCGATCTTTCTAGAGAACATTAATATGGACTTAGAACTTTCCCGAGTACTAACTTGTGCAGTATTGACTCATAGTCCCATTGTCAGCAAGTTGGCTAATTTCAACAGATGCCCGAGGGCCAAAGAAACAGCATTCATGAGAAGGAAAAGGAGAGAACTTGAGAACTCAATAACTGATCTCAAGAATGCTTGCTTTCAAGTCCCTTGTTTGGTTATAAATGAGAGTTCTTTCCATACAAGTCAGCACTTTCAGTCCTAGATGCATATATGGCTAAGATCATGCTGCTTGACTTTGATCTAATGACTAAGACTACTGCACCTATCCAATGGTAGACAAATTCCGAAACTTACACGCAATTGCATGCATCAACACACTTCCACATCGCAACTCTACATTCTCCAGAAAACTCCGGAGGCTATCATACGATTCCACATTTCCACACCCTTCTACACAATCCTACATGTTTCTATCACCTACTCGTGCATTCGAAAATAATCTATATGCAAAACCTCCTCTGTGTATATAGATTAAAGTCTTTCAGAATTGGCCATGTCCTAGACTTAGCTTACTAAGAGTTATCGCTCCATAACAACATGCTTATGGTATACAAATAGTTATTATGGTGTAGACTAAGAAGATCAGAAGTGACTTGAACTCTTCTGTTTTGATCAGAAAAGATCGAGAATTGACATTCGAAAGTTTAAATTTCAGCTTCTGGCCCGGCAACAAGCTCAAAGAGAGGAAGAACTGTCACAATCACAACGGCAAATATTGGCACTACAGGTTAGTCATCTGCTTAGTGGTTTATAATCACATGTTATTGATGCATGCTCTAATTCCTACGTTCTACAGGATGAAATTGAGGAACTAGAACGTGAAAATCGTTTACATAGTCAGCAGGTATGAGATTTATACATTTTTGGATTACAGAATACATCTATCAATCATTGCAGGCTTGTGCCTCATGCATATGCATATGCATGTATAGTAGTTAGTAGATGGATGCATATGTTCCATGCTTTGAGTGTGATGCATTTCTGTCCATATGTAACTGAGTATAAACTAAAAAGTGGTCGAAAGAAGGCTCCTAATGGGATGAATCCACACAAATACGCCTGCATTAGTGGCCCTAGGGCATAATTGAATGATACTATAATTTCTCTTCATAATTCACACAACTGGAAAAAAGGATAGAGATGGTGAATGGGTGGGGGTAGGGTAGTTGCCTGAAGTACCTGACAAATGGGTTTCTGCTTCCCATTCCTGTAACTCCTCTATTAATACTTGTTTGGGTTTAGCAATTGACACAAGAAAAGTCAGTGAAATGCCCTGATTTTCTCGCCTGAAAATCTAAACAATGCTACAAAATTGAAAGGCCTGGTATCTGGTATTACAGAGTTCAGTGAGAAGTTCGTTGTTGTTTACCTCTCCTGTCCTTTCTCCCTCACCAAAAATTCTGATTGCTTGAAAAGGCAATTACAGGTTGTTGTGCACATGATTTTGAGCGTACTCATTGATCAATGATAGGTTGAATATTCAGGACTCATCATGTTACATGACCAATGATACCCATGTTACAGGACTCATTATGTTACATGGCCACGTGGGCACTCCTGTTACAGGACTCATTATGTTAGATGGGCATAGTGACTGAGAACCAAATCAGATATTCTATCATTTCAGTATGTTAGCAGAATGCTTTAACTGGTTATCGTAAAAAATCATTACATTTGTGTGTAAATTACATTTATGCATGGTCTGTTGAAAGATTACCTTGGCTAGCATTTCATCACAGATAGTAGGTTTCTTTCATCTGCATTGGACATCTCTGTACTATCATGGAGAGCTGTGGATGCAGGAGGCAATGTTGAAGGAGGAGCTTCGAAACATGGAGCGAACTCAGAAACGTGAAGGAGTTGATATGACATACTTGAAAAATGTTATCTTAAAGTTGCTTGAAACAGGTATTTCATGTAAACAAAGTTACAATCATAGAAATCACATGGAAAAATATAAATGATGGTGATTTTTTCAGTGATAGAAATGAGCATTTGGGATCTTGATTCTGTGTATATTTCACTTTTTAACAATTTAGCTTGCTATTCGCAGGGGAAGTGGAGGTTCTACTCCCAGTGATTGGTATGTTGCTCCAGTTCAGCCCCGAAGAGGTGATGTCAATAATCTCTTCTTGCTATCATTTTATTTACTGAAAATGCTGTTATGAGATCTTCATGAAAGTCCTATAAGGTATCATCAGCACTATGAACATTGCAAGCTCACATGGTAGTGGGACCACTGATCAGGTGGTCCACCATATGTTTGAGATCCTTGTGACTGGATAATTTCGATATTTTGGTTTACATGTCTGTTCCCGTTGATGCATGCTGCTGCTCATTTCAGAGCTAATCACTTCAGGCCATTGGTTGATTTGCTACCATTGTCTCCTGTTGGAATGTTGAACCATTCACATGGTGCCCGGCCCAATAATGATATTCATTGCCCCAACCAAGTGCTATATCTGCAGCTATTAATGTCTTTTAATGTGCACTTATCTGAAACTCAGAGCATCATGATAGGCTTTCAGCCATGGTTGCAACTTGAAACAGGTTGGGGGTGAGGGTCTTTCAATTCTTAACCTAACAACAACAACAATAATAATAACAGAAAACCTATGTTGTTTTTGAACCCAAAACGAGCCTGATATCAACACAGAACCTGATGACATACAATTCAACAAATTCAGATTCTCTGAGGTTCAGGTTGACTGATTCCGAGTTCAATCCCTAGTCTTGTCTTACTGGATGAACTCTCATGAAGTGGGAGCATTATCGAAGAGCCAGTTTGGTTACCATCCACATCCACTCCTGAGACTAACAAGGGAATTATTGTCGAAGGAAAATTTATATGCTACATTCAGCTTTTAGTTTGTTCAGGTGGTCCATATGTTAAGGTAATCTGAATTTTGGAATGACAAGACAGCCATGGTTGACCCATGGACCAAATCTGTCCTAAGCAAGCAAGGCTATCCCTGTTCACCTATACATCTTGCAGTCCTAATATCCACAATTAGGGAAGCATGAACGATAACTAAGCCACAACCTAAATAGCCATAACTCCTCAACTGCAATAGGACATAAAGAAATAGGAAGTCTCCACAAATGAAATCAGTTCTCACTCTCTCAGCACAAAGTAAAATCTCTCCAAATAAAAATATCCTCAGCCCTTAGTGGCTTCATCACACCCAATGCTCCCATATCATGTATGTAATGCTTCTGCCACATTGGGCTCACCATTCACAACTGTAAAACCCAGAATGAGTACATAACTTAATAAGAAACTCATAACTAGCATAAAATATAACACATAAACTCTGAAATAAAATATAATACAACACACCTCAATTACTCATCTATGCAATGTGCAATACACATGCCACCACATGATGCAACTCATGCAATAATATATAATGTCTCCTCTAGCTATAAAGCCCAAACATAAAATGTCTCCTTTGGGTGTGAAACCCATGCATAAAATACTTCCTCTGGGCGTTAAACCCACGCATAAAATGTCTACTCTGGGTGTTAAATCCACGCATATAATGTCTCCTGGGGTATTAAACCCATGCATGTAATGTCTCCTTCGGTGTTAAACCCATGTAGGTAATGTCTCTTTCAGTGTATGACTCAGTATTCATAATACAGCAACAACCCAGTGCCTCTCTCTCAATGTTCCTACCGGTCAATGTGATGTCACTATAATCATAATCACTGAGCTATATACCATAATAATCATGCATCATGCAATGAATTCCTCTGTCTATATGACATGCAAACTCTGGAAAAACTGCTCATTAAGTACCTTGAGATTGCATGTTGTACATGCGGAGTAGGGGCATTCATATTGAGATGCATGAGGTGCATAATGAGCAGTTTTTCCAGAGTTTGCATGTTATATATTTGGAGGAATTCATCGCACAATGCATGATTATTATGGTGTATATCTCAGTGATTATGATTATAATGCCATCATATCCACTGGTAGAACCTCCAAGAGGGAGGCACTGGGTTGTTGTTATATTATGACTACTGAGTGGTACACCAGAGGAGACATTACATGCACGGGTTTAATACTGGGAGGAGACATAGATATTTGTGTTTAATACCGGGAGGAGACATCACATGCATGGGTTTAACACTCAGGAAAGGCATTTCAGACATGGGTTTCACATCCGAAGGAGGCATTTTATAGGTTTCGTAACCGGAGGAGACATTGCATGAGTTGCATGTTGTGATAGCATGTGCATTGCACATTGTATAGATGAGTAGTTGAGATGTCTTGTATTATGTTTTATTTTAGAGCTGATGTATTATATTTTATGCTTAGTTATGGGTTTCTTACTGAGTTATGTATTCAATCTGAGTTTTACAATTGTGACAACTGAGCCTAATGTGGCTTGGAGTACCATATACATGACATAGGAGTATGGGATGTGATGAGGCCACTAAGGGCCAAGGACTTTTTTACTTGGAGAGATTTTACTTTGTGTTGAGAGAGTGTGAGGTGATTTTATATGTGGAGATTTCCTATTTCTTTATGTTTTATTGCAGTTGAGGATTTATGACATTTAGGTAGTGGCTTGGTTATCTTTCATGATTCTCTAGTAATGGATATTAAGACTCTGGATATTAGGACTGCACAGGTGTATAAGTGAACAGGGATATCCTTGCATGCTTAGAGCAGATTACTAACATGAGGTGTACAAAAATTTGTGTCTAATGCATGGCATGTCAAGAGGCCAAAATACAAGCGAGATCCTGCTGAAATTTTGGGGCGGAACAAAATCAAATCCTAAGAGTTGAATGTTTTGATTGTTCAGTGGCTATTCTATTGTTTCTTCTATCACATTGCAAGATTAGACTTATCCATATGGTTTCTTTGGAGTTTTGGTTGATTACTATTCGGTTACAACAATTGGTCCCACTTTGCCTAATCGAAAATCCATTGTTGTTGTACAATACCACAGTCGCTTGGCCCAACATTCCAAAGCCTTGTATATAACCTTCAAAAATGAGGGAGGATAGGACTAAGAACAACTCTGGATAATCAGATTGGGCTGCAGTATGAAACAAGTTGGTTTTGTTTTTGCCAATGTTGCCCAATTAAGAAGTTGCATTTGGCATTTCTGATGATCTTGTAAAAAGTAATATTCTAAACTACTTCATGATTGCAAACGAGGGTGGTTTAGATGACTGTGTGATTTCAAAGGCTTCATAACCCTGACTGACTGGGTGGTCCTGAAGTGAGTGACATTTCTCCCAAGTTTGGGTTGAATTGACCTGACTCTTGAATTGTAGGTGATTTCAGTGGATGACTTGCCTGAATCCATATTAAGTCTTACTGGGCCCAAATTAACTCTGATGAGTAATGCTCTGAATCTTAAACTGTGGGTGAAAGAAAATGGTTCTAGTTGCATGGGCTCAAATTCAGGACCCTTGATGAATGGGTCATGTTTAGGTTTAAATTTTAATTTGCTTGCCCATTTACGGAAGGACCCAGCTTGGACAAATGATGGCTGCACATAAACCCCCCTTGACCAGAACTCTTTCATGCCTATGTGAGGATGTCAGAGCTCCTGGTGGCTACTTTTCTGTTGCAACCACAAGGCAGTATGCTTTATCCCAGTTTGCCAACCAGCATTAGAGCTAGGGTTTACAAATTAGAGTGAGAATTTGATTGCGAGCCTGGTAACGATCAGAAGCCTGAGCCTGATGAATGAATGCCCAAATAGACTATCTATATGCATTAAGATTTTGTCTTTCTCACTTTCCTACATGTTACACCGTCTGCAGATGAGAAAGTGCCAACAATCTTACAACTCCTCAACCGATGTAGCCTAAAGTCCAGCAGCACAGCTGATGCTCCAACATTTGAACCCACCTCACTCTTCTCAATGTGTTCGTTTTCTTGGCAATGAAAGGCTGCCTACAATTAGCAGCATATTTTTTGCTGTAGGTATGCCAACTAATCAAGAAGCAGAGGAGCAAATTCCAGTGTGGAAGATTTCATCACAACATTTCTCCGTTGTTTGATGTAATTCTTTTGTAACTATGAACTATATTCATGAGAGTACCTTGTGTAAAAAAAAGGCAAAGGCTACTAATGACAGAAGAATGTAGAGGAGAGAAAAGAGGTCAAGCAAGTGCTCTTTTATTTTCAACTCTTGGATGTCGTCTGCAAGGAGCATAACATGATTCTGTAACTGCTCTAGAGTGGAATCTGCAACATTTGCTTATAAGGCTATAAGATTCAGGTTTCTTATATGATAGGTGTTTTGGGAACCATATCAGATGTCTAATCTTTTAAATATCAATGTAAAAATTCTTTTTCTTCAAGGAAAAATTGAAATAATGGTGTAATGGTGAATGGCCCACATATAATGAAAAACTCACATGTTCCTCGTTGTTAGAAATATGGCCAGTCGCTCATGCATTTGCACTCGTACATCGACCGAGCCTTGCTACTCAAGCCAATCTGAGAACATGGTGTAATGAATAGGGGTGCATCCTGTTTTGCTTGTTTTAACTTTTTAGGATATCTGACTTCTAAATGTTTTTTACCCGGTATTAGGCACGCCTGGTTGCATAGAGGTTTCAAGTCCACGCCATTTAGGCTAAGCAGTGATGAATTTTAAAGACGTTTTTCTAGCCAACAATAAGAAATAAATAGCTGAGGACGGGACACGAAAATCTAATTCCACAGGGACAACTATGGCCACCATACAACGCAGGAGGAGACATTGAAATTTGAGAAGTTCACTTTCAAATTTCTGTGACCCATTAGCTGTTTCTGATCTGGTTTCTTTTGTTTCTCTTGGCTTCTTCTCAGAAAAGGAAATTCGCTCTTGTCAAGTCTCCCATTTGCGCTGCTTAATTTCTTTGCCAGTTAGCCTCACCAACGGGCAAAACTTACATTGGACAATCAAATGATTTTAGGTCAAGCAAATATTTTTGCACCAAACAAAGAAAAGCAGAAACAGCACCGTATTGGGAGAGATAAAAACTAAACATCCATGGGTTTTCATTATTGGAAATGATTGTTACAAAGCGTTGAGAATTCAGAGCGGCTGCCATCATAGACACATCAGGCAAGCATTCTTTTGCTACGTCAATGGAAATATCCATAGAGTTCCAAGAAGCAGATGCAGAGATTCCATTGGTTTGACTGGCTGGTAGTGGGGCCTGTTAGAAAGACTCTAAAGAATCTGAATGTAAGTAGAGAAGTCGGTCCGTGGATGGGCCACGATGCAAACTGCGCAGGTTTGCATATTGTTTGGTCATTCTCATGAACTCTCAAATTAACCCAGTTCACCCCGTCAAGCGAGCCCTGAAACCACATTCGTGGATTCACAAATCATTTCATGTATTTACAGCAACTGAGCAACAGAATCGAAAAGAGTGGAGTTGGTGATGCATGCATGCAGCTTATGTGCTTTTAAATCCATGGACATGTGAATCAGGGCACTATTATGATGCCCCGTTCAAAAATCATGTTACTCATCCACATGTCAATGCAACTATTTGAAGGATTATGTCTTAGTAGTCTTACAACCCTTGTCATGCAGAGACAACTTGATAACGAGATTGACGTGCCTTTAGAGACACAGGCATGGTCAGGTGTTTCTCTCCGCATGATAGGCACCCCAGCTAAAATGCATCCCCCAATTTATGAACCCATAATTTCTTGTGAACAAGCCATCCACCATTTCGTAAACCCATAATTTCTTGTGAGCAAGCTCAGTTGCCATTCAAATCAACTTACCTGCAGTGCCCACCATCTCATGTATGAGGTTGATCCGTCCTGCCTCATGGTGTAGTAGTTGCACATGAGCTGAAACAACCAAGCAAGAAAGACAAAAAGTTTCTTCAGAAGATTTAATCATTGGTAGGGAGCAATGCTTTTAAGATAGTGGCAGAACCTTGACGAAAAAGTAGAACTTTTAAGAAAATTAAATTTTAACACATTCGAGAGAATTTAATAAAAGCAGAGAGTAACTATGAGAATTTTAACCCAATGTGGTGCAGCGAATACATGAGAATCCAGTTGCAAAAAATAGAATTTTCAATATGATATAAAACCACATATCTTGCACCAAATTGGTCTACAACAAGATTACTCATGTAAAATGAAAAAAGGGAAGACTTTGAAAGAAAAATATAGACCCTCTCAACAGAGGAAAAGAAGGGAAGAAATTAGGGATTAGAATAGAATAATAGAAGTGAGAAGGATTTGAAAAGAATTTAAACAAAAGAGGGAAGATCCTCCTCTCAGGGGAAAACATAGAAGAAACTAGAAAGAAGAGGAGAAATAAAATATTAAAAGAACCAAAGAATTTCTATTCAATAATCAATCATGAACATTCTTATGACCCCAATACATGCTAACTTATTTATAGAAATCAAATACGTAAAACAAACCCTAATTTAACAATGTATAAATAAAAATCTAAATAAAATAATAAAAATAGCAATCTAATCCATCCATCAAGTTTATTTACATTCGGATCACCTAATGCCTACATAAAATTCCAAATTAAATAACTAAGGGTATGTTTGGTAATGGGGGAAAAGGGTTGGAAAACTTTTTCACCTTTTTACACACTTTTTGATGTGATTTGACCATTTGACTACCTAAAAACCCTCATTTTCTCCATTATTACATATATTTTTAATCATTATTTCACATCTTTTCATAAAAGTGTCTATTTTGTCTTTATTTACTGTATTTTTAATAATTACCCTCATCATATCACATCACTCTCTCTTTTTTCCCTTACTTTTCCACATTCCTTTTTTTT